>JARYHS010005257.1:0-30560 GCA_031002005.1 Vandiemenella viatica
GCCTTATTCGTTTATTATTGTGTTAGGTATTCTAAAAAAAGTTAGTGCACCTTATTCTTTCCATTTTTTCACAAGAATATTCTTATTTTCCATCGAGTTCTTGATTAATTTTGCAATGCAAAAAAAAAACTCTGTGTTTGTGTCTAACTTGCGCTTGTCACTCTATTTGCTGCTTGGCCATGCAACTGAATTTGTCTGCAACAACATCCTGTTTCTCTCACTACTGCTCATACTCTCTACTCAGTTATCAGTGTTTAACCGGTTTCTGTACACAGATGCCCAAATGAATGACCCCTCTGTGCTTGCAGGTTGTTTAATTTATCCTCTCAAATGTTCTGTTGTAGATTTATGGCTCATATATATCGCTTGACTTAGAGGACCAGAATGGTGTATGACGTGGCATCCCCCCCTCCCCCCAAACACCTTCCGCAAATGCAAATTGTTTGACTAAGAAATCTCAAAGATATTAGTCTTATCCTCACAATCTGTCTTATATTCATCCTCGGCCATTCGAAATGTTATATATTGAACAGTTATAGCAAGACTATCAGCATAACTGAAATTATCCTAGTTGTTGAACCAATATTGATTGTTAGTGAAGATATTGAAAAGTACTGGAGGAAATACACTGTATGAGGAGGATCATTCTTGGGTTACCTGAATGACTTCTGATATTCTGAAGGCTGACGAATATGTGCCTGTTGATAAAGAGTTTATTTTTTATGAAGTTCATACGCATTTCTAAATAATGAATGTCCAGTTTCCATTGGGCCCCTTAAGCAATTTTATTTAAATGGCAAAAAATAGCTCCCTTTGTGTGTCTCCTTGAAAAATTGTATCATAACACTGTTTACCTTGCTTCATGCCTAACAGAACTTCGTCTCAGTGGGTTTCTTCCTTTACATTCAACTCTATAGAAACGGTGTATTTGATTAAAAATTGAACATAATCCTTGTGAGGGCCTACTGACAACTGGAGTTTTGCAACCATGTATGAATAATATAGTTTTAGACTACCAGTAATCAAAGCTGTTTCAAATAGCTAAGGTGAAACAGATATCAGGAAGAAGGATACAGTATATTTACGTCAAAAATTACATCCCTAAAAGCTTGGCATAAAAATAGTTGCCAAATTTGTTAAATGCTGTGAAAGTCCTGAGTTATTAGTAATGTATAGACCTACTTAATAAGGGTCGTATCGGCTTTGTATTACAGTTAGTTACTAGAGATAAGGGTCCACTACCGCACCCCAGAAACGCAGTGTAACTCAATACACAGCTCTGAAGGTAGTTTAGCTTCTCTTTTCGCCATCTGCATCGCCTCCATGTAAAGTGTGGCTCTGTTCACTTCCAGTTGAGCTCCTTGCGATTTTTTTTTTGTTTGTAATGGTGTTCAACAGTGAAAGAGCTAACGGAATTAATTTTTGAAGCCAGAGCATATAATCTGTCGAAGTACACTAAACAAGAATTGATTAATAGTTAAAAATTCACAACATCAAATATTACACCATATTCAGGTGGTCTTATTGAACTTGCAAAGCTCCAAGGTGGTTGGAAGACAGTTCAACAACAACAACAAAAAAGTCTATAAGAAAGGATAAGACGAGTATTTTTGGAATGTAACAAGAATTCTTTGTATGGATAGTCTTTATCAAAAGAATTGGTACATAGTAATTTTTTGGGTCAAGTGAATAAAATAATTCGTGAAAAGTGAAAAAAAAGGAATCATCTTTGACCACGACATTGCACCTGCTTAAGAATGTACTTTGACAATACAGACTCTGAGGGATTTTTAGTATAAATTGGAGCATTGCATTTACTAGATATTGCCATGGAGAAAGGAAATATATAGAGGAGAAGTGACGTTAAATCTGTGAAGCCGGCTCTAAACTCTCACGCATGCGCGGTGGTGGCAGCGGCGATTTTGCGAACCCCAACAAATGCGAAGTTCACATTGTGTTCGATGCTGTGATTATTTCATTTTGTAAGGTGTATAAGTGTTTTATAATGCCATCTTGTGTTGCATACTGTTACACAAATAGGCAAGAGAGGAAAGAACCTGGAATATCATTTCATAAGTAAGTTGCATTCTAATAATTGTTCTTGAAGTGGGCGGTAGGAATTGCAAACTTTGTTGCCTGTCTATAAATATTTAGTCATAGCTCTCAATGGAGACTTTGTTCTCAAATTTTTCTTGGTGTAGTGTAGAAAATCAGCATACCTTGCTAATTTGTACATAATAGACTAGCATTACTTTTTAACAAGAGTTGAAAATGAAATTTAAAGGGGTGTATTTTACATCACGATTCAGTGAATTTAGTATTTCCCTTTTTTTCGTCACGTTGCAGTTTATACTGACAGTGTATGATGAAATTAAATGTGTTAAATTATGCTATGCAATCTAGGAATCTTGATGAAGCAAACGATGTTGTTACCGCAAATACAGTTTGCGATTCAAATACGTGTGTGTGGATGTGTCTACATAGTTTGATTCTGTAGCGGCAATTTAATGGAGATTGTGGTTAGGTCTAAATGCAGTCTGTACCAGAATGGTTTTGTTGTTCCATAAAGGAACAAAGAATTATCTATTACTGTTAGTAATTTCATCAGAACCAAGTTAGTGACAAAACATGTATCGCGATAAACTGCTTCCAGCTATTCCCAATTAAGCTTACGATGAATGGTAACAAGATAACTATTTTTATTCTGGTCTAGGCCGCATTTCAACCCAACAACAAGTGGTAGTAAAAAAACTGAAATATCCATTCTGCATGTCAAGTGTAATTCATTGTGGCTTTGGCAGAATTAATTTTTAGTCCAGGCCGCATATCAACCCAATCGCAGTATATCTCGAAAATAAAGCAAGATATCGAAAAATTTCATTTTTATTTTCGATTTGTCTCGTCGTGTTACATAAGAATCGATCATTAAATTTAACTTTTGCGAAATTTTTCTTCTGCCTTTCAACTCAAGACACCTCACTTTTGATACAGTATATCTTGAGAACTAGGCGAGATATAGAAAATTTTTATTCTTTATTTTATATTTGTCTCGTCTTTTTAAATAAGAATCCATTATCAAATTTGACTTTGACCAATTTTTTCTTCTGAATTTCAACGAAAAACATTTCTCATTTGATACAGAATATCTTGAAAACTAAGCAGGATATCAAAAAATTTTATTCTTCATTTTTTTTATTTGTCTCATCGAGTTACATAATAATCCATCAACAATTGCGGCGTTACGTTTATCCTGGAGTCCCCTTGAGGTTTTTGTACATATACGTCCGTGTCTGTATGGGTACGGCCTCTTCTGCCCGGCGTCACTGCAATGCGTGTGAAGGTCTCTTGTGTCGTCTCCATATATTTCTGTCCTCCATGGATTTTGCCAGCTCTAGGTTCCACGCAGTTTCAAGGCAAATGAGATTTATAATGGTCTAATACCTGTTAGTATGTTGGATTATTCATGTGGTCTGCAGGTATGATATGTGATTTTTTATTCCAATTCAGCATGCTTGTAATGATGATGTATTTACTCCAGTGGATATGTTGCTTAATATTGCAAAATGCCGTTAGTTATTCAATAAAGTATACAATTTTTTTTTTTTTTTTTGAAGATCAGGTCAATTCTGAAATCTAGATATGAAAAAAGGTATTCTAATCTATCATTTTATAATCTTTTGATAATTTCTTTATTTTTATCTTGTAAATCTATCAAATATCTATTACAAAATGAATTCCAGTAAATATCTCTATACTGATTTTTATTCATTCGCCATGATGTTGACCTCTTTTTTTAATAAAAAATTAGCAGTATCATTTTGTGAAAGTAATGTCAGTGGGAATAAATTCAAATTTTTATTTGTATTGGGGTATTCACTGTTTATTCAATAACCTGGTTTTGTAACCAGACATATTAATCAATATACATTGTCATTGGTCCATTGAGTAGTTACAGTCCTTTTAACTAATACATTCCAGGTTTTTTTAGGGAACACAAAATATTGTTTGCTAATACTAATTTTATTTATATTAGTAATGGCTTATAAACAGGCTGTATTAAACTTATCAGCGTCTTAAATTAGTAAATCTATAACTGATGAGATGATATTATTAGTGTTTACTTTAGAGGTTATTGAAGCGTTTTAAAACATTTTTTAAATATATATCTTTAGTTTTTACTTCAAATCACAATTTCATTCATCAGGTTTCTTTAGTTTACAAATATTTAATATTTTTTATTAGTAGCACAGTTTGTTACTTATGCATTGTAATATTACCTATAAGAAATGTATGTATTAAAACAATTTAGTCTATTAGTTGTAAATCTCAAAACATATCTATCAATTGTCATTTAATATACTTTTTCCGTATAATAAGTTCACCACATATATTCAAAATTTCCTGTTTCTAGGGATTATTGCGACTGCAAGAAAAGTGACTGTTGTTACGAGCTGCAACTCCAAACCAACAGAATAGAGGTGCCACTCACAAACTATAGTTGTAGTAATAGGATTCATTTGGGCCATTGCCTGAACTCAGGTGAAGATTGCGGAAAATATTTTACAAATTACTCAACTCTCAGAGAGTATAAGATGTTTCAGTCAAGTAAATGCCCATTTTCTTGTGACATTTGCGGAAAATCATTTACACCGTCTAAAAACCTTAAATATCAGAAGCGCATTCATTCTGGAGAACGCCCTTTTTCTTGTAATATTTGTGGAAAATCGTTCACAAGGTCTGAAGGTCTTAATCGTCATCAGCAGATTCATTCTAGAGAACGCCCGTGTTCTTGTGACATTTGTGGACAATCATTTAAACAGTCTACAAGCCTGAAACGTCATAAGCGGATTCATTCTGGAGAACGCCCGTTTTATTGTAATATTTGTGGAAAATCTTTTATACGGTCTGATCACCTTAAATATCATCTGCAGATTCATTCTGGAGAACTCACGTGTTCTTGTGACATTTGTGGACAATCATTTAAACAGTCTAGAAACCTTGAACGTCATAAGCGGATTCATTCTGGAGAGCGCCCGTTTTCTTGTAATATCTGTGGAAAATCGTTTGTTCGGTCTGAAAACCTTAAAAGTCATCAGCATAATCATTCTGGAGAACGCCCTTTTTCTTGTGACATTTGTGGAAAATCGTTTACACAGCTTGGAACCCTAAAAATTCATAAGCGGATTCATTCTGAAGAACGCTCTTTTTCTTGTGACATTTGTGGAAAATCGTTTACACAACTTGGAAACCTCAAAATTCATAAGCGGATTCATTCTGGAGAACGCTCTTTTTCTTGTGACATTTGTGGAATACCGTTTACAGAGTATAGAAACCTTAAAAATCATCAGCGGATTCATTTTGGTGAAAGCCCTTTTTCTTGTTACATTTGTGGAAAATCGTTTACACTACTTCGAAACCTCAAAATTCATATGCGGATTCATTCTGGAGAACGCTCTTTTTCTTGTGACATTTGTGGAAAATCGTTTACACAGGCTGTAAACGTCAAAAGACATAAGCTGATTCATTCTGGAGAACGTCCTTTTTCTTGTGACATTTGTGGGGAATCCTTTACACGGGCTGCAGCTGTTAAAATTCATCGGCGGATTCATTCGTGAATACTCCCATCTTTCTTGTGGTGTTTGTGATGATTATTTACAATATCTGAGAATCTTTAAACACGTCACTGGGATGCATCCTGGTAAAATAACGTATTCTTATGAAATTGTGGAATCTGGAAGCCTTAAAAATAACAAGCGGTTTCATTCTGGAGAACGCCCCCTTTCTTGTGATATTCTTGAAAATTCCTTTACACTGAGTAGAATACTTGAGTAATCAGTGGATTTAGTGTAGTGAATGACCATTATTTGTGATGTTTGTTGAAAATAATTTATATAGCCTTTAAAAAACATCTGCAGACTCATTTTGGTGAGCATTCTTCTGATGTTTGTGGTTATTTATTTACTCAGTCTGTTAATCTTAAAAGTCATCTGTACATTTATTGAGATGAACCCTTAATTTCTAGTGCTGAATGTGCAAAATAATTGAGTTTTTGTATCCTAAAAAGCATGAGCAGATTCACTCGGTGATTACTTTTTTCGTGTAATGTTTGGGGAAAATATTTTCTGTTTTCTAGGGATCGTAGAAAGCATCAGTTAATTCATTTAGTTACTGATCATTTTCCTATAATTTTTTTTGAAATGATTTATACAGTTCTGTGGTCTTAGAAGTCATTAGTGGATATATTAAGTATATCACCTATTTTTAATTTTTAATGAAAACATGTATCTTAAAAGGTGTGTTAAAACGTTTATTAGTTTGGGTAATAGACCGATTTATTATAATTTTAATGGACAATATTTTATGTGATTTATGCATCTTAATAATTGTCAATTAACTCCTTTAACCAGAATGCCAATTTTTGATGGAATTTTGTGAAAAATACTTTACTGGTTGAGATGCTCTTAAAGAGCATCATTATTTCTTTCAGAAACCTCTGTTTTACTGTATAAATGATGAATAATGTTTTGTGTATTTTTTTGAAATCGATCAAAAGTTATTTAAATGAAACCAAGTTTTCTGGAAAATCCTTTTCACAATTTATAGATCGTTAAAAGTTGTGTTGGTCACTCATAAATAATTAATTGGTCATTACTAGAAACAATAAAACATTCTGTGTGTTATACATATGTTTTCCTGTAAAAACTGCAGAATAGTTTTCGAGTCTAAACTCAATGGAACATGAGTGTTTGTTATATTTTACTACTTTTTAGATTAATAAAGAAAATTTTGCGATCAAACATCTTCAAAGGAATTAGAGGTGTAATTTATTTAACTTCCTACAGTAATTTTTTTTAACATCTGTCAAAATCAGTGTAATAATTAATATAATTTTTCATAAGCCAGCTTTTTTGACTGAATCGTGGTGTTTTGTTATTTAATTTGAATTTTTGCTGGCATTTTCTATAACATTTAGTGCAATAGGTTATTTTATTGTTGTGTTTAAATCTGCCTACTTTTAATTTTACTGTCCCCACTTGAATACTTATGCCAGCACTTGTATCAGGACTGTTGTATTTGACAAATCACACCACTTTACCTCTTACAAACTACTCGTGCTTTTGACAAAATATTGAAGTACCAGATTCAAATTGCTTATATATTTTGTATATGCTCATTTAAATTTTGAATTGTATGCCACCGAAGCGCATGGTTATTGGCCAAATTTAACATAACCAAAAATTCAAATGTGGAAATTATTGAGATATGCAGTAAGAAAAAGAAGTTTTCCCATTGCTTTTTAATTCTGTTTATGTCATTGATTCTTTCATGAACATGGTATAAGCACTTGAACAGTAGGATGTTTTTCTTGTTCTGATCTTGTGCCAGACGTAAATGTAGCTGAAGACATATTTTATTACAGATTGACTTTTATGAGATGAGAAAAATTTCAGAATAGAAAGGTTGTTACCTGAAAAATTTGTTAACATAGCAGTGTTTTATAGGACAATTATTAGTGAATTTTTTTATACCATTTGTGTAAATTTTTAAGAACTGTATATATAGTGTTTTAAGTTTCTCTGGTTAACCATGTAACTATTTTCTAATATCCTGTCAGGAATCTTTCACTCGTGGCCAGTTCTGAGTTGAATCCAATAGTAGGATGTATTTGGTATGATTTATAATATTCATAGAATCAATCATGTCGATGTCTGAGCTCTTGTATTTATTTTTGTCATAAATTATTAATAAAAAACTTTGTAACTATCTACTTAACCACTATTGAATCATATCATTTCTTGTATTACTGTCTAAAAAAATTTAATTTACTGTTATTTCCAAACTGTTATTTATGTTTTGCAAACACTATAATGTACATCAGTTTGTCTTTTGTGTTTTGATTCTTCTAAGCCTATTAGGATGGTATAAAATGTTTACCTGTTTTATATTAATTGATTGTTAAATTGTTGTTCCTAACTGTAAGGTTTTGACTGATTAAAAATAAATATTACAAATATCAGTTAAGTGAAAACATTTTTTAAGTAGTTAGTTACCAAATCACTTTAATTTCCTTACCTGTGGGAATATTTTGCTCTTCATTCGATGTGCTGAGAGGAAATTATGATATTTTATATTGATAGATCATTGTGTTTTGTTGTATGAATTTTCTACAAGGCTTTTAAGAATGCATTACAAAATACTATCATGATGAATGAAATATCACTGTAAATATTTAATCTGTGTTGTGGTTATAAATATAATCAGTTCTTAATACTGACAGAATAATTGAGTATTTCTGTATCATGCCTATCTTTATTGAAATTTTATTACTCTTTATTATTGCAAAACTTTTTCACTATGCTGAACTGTATATGTTAACAGAATAGTTGTTAGTAGCCCATTTATTGATCACATAACTGTTTTACATAAAGCTTTACAAATATCCTTCAAATATACATCAGATTTTAATGAACTCGTTTATCTTTTCCAAGTGTGGCATATTTGTTTTCCCTGTTTGCATAAAATTCTCGAGTGATTCCTACTTATCCATATGCCTTCCAGTCCTAGGTTTATATAGTAAATTACAAAGTCACATTCAGTGCATTTAAAAATTTCTGAGAATTTCCTTTTGAGAATCAGGATGCACTTTATATCCTTATTTTCGCCGTGCCTTCGCAGTGGTCATTTCCGGCTTCTAAAAACCGATGCTAATGATTTTTCCATTTTTAAAAGCACTAGATTTCGAGTGGTGTTTAAGAGGTGCAGCTTGGATCTAATTTCCAGGCCCTTCGTCCATTGTTGTAACTGCAACCCACCTTGGTTTCGAGACCAGTTGTGATGCGCGTTCTTCATACAGTCTCAGCTCTACTGCGATTTATGATCAAATAAGAAGCTCCAGACTGACAAGCTGTGTGGGTTGTAATTGTAATATTGCTGTTGAATGTTGCTCCTTGAGAGGACTTAAAAAGAAGGCAATTTTGGGTTCATCCTTTCATTTACGAAATTTAAACATGTTCACCACCTTTTTGCTATAGCAAGAATTTAAAAAAGAAGAGGAGTTGGAAGGCTTTTACAGAATGTTCAGTCAACTGGTCAGGCAGCTATCTGGGTACATCCGCGGAGAATAAGAAAAAAGGGAACAAACAAGATGAAATGTATCTCATAGGAACAAAGGTTAATGATTACTTTAAGGTAAGATATTTGTAATTATTATACTCTGCGAAATCATTTAGATTTGAAGATAAATATGGTTAATACATAGCAAAAATCTATTGGAAATACCTGGGGTTGTTGCTGAAGAGAGAAGAAAACAAAAAATATGAAAAAGACTCAGAAATCATTGTTTAGATACTTCCAGTATAAATCAAGGATTTATTTGCCAAATGAACGCATAAAATCAGACAGCCAAAAATAAGGTAATTTTTTGGTTCGGTAATGTGTTGATGACAATTGGCTATTTGACTATTTTTTTAAAATGGTTTTAAGTAGTTTATTGATACACGTTATTTACCGAGTACTAATTATTTTTTGACAAAAGTGCTTGTTTTACGTAAAATTCAACGTTAAAATTTAGAGGATTTGAAAGCCCGCCTAAACGCTCTTGTGCTGCCTGGCGCTGGCCAAAGACACTCGTGACGTCACACGCCAGCAGGCACTCACTCTACATAAGTAACGTTTGGTTTGTTTCTCTGAATTTGTGTATAAATTGTTGAAATATGGTTTGTAAATAGTGTGTAGTACATCAATCTACAACCACAACAATAAAAACTCTCCAAATATACATAAGTGTTACCGCATTAGCAGAAATAGGAAAAAAAGTCGCTGCAACTAGCTAATAGAAACCCAGACGACATTGCGACTAAGTCTCATATCATTTACTATAAATATAATTTGCACCATAATTTCTTTAGCTAATGTAGTACGATGTTTAAGGCGAGTATCAGTAAAGTTTCTTAGGTTCGATCCTCGCTATGGAATATAATTTGTTATTTGTGAGCGTTTTCTTTAGATGCTAGTTGCTGTTGGTAGCACCGCATATTCTTTTTCTAAAATCCACCAAAACATTAATTTTTTTCCGAATATTTCACAAATTATGAAACGTTTGAGACATAACCAAAAAAGACTTCAAAACTGAAACTGGACGTTACTTGCACACCGATAAAAAGTTAGAAAAAAAAGAACAACTTAAAATTACTTGCGCATTAAAATAAATACCGCTTAAATAGATGCATTTATGTCAGAAAGACAACATACAGTATATCGCCACGTGAAAATTCAAACAAAAAGTATTCAAAGCGTTCCAGAATTGTTGCGAGATTAGCGTGCAATGTTATTGTTAAAGTAAATTCACCGCCGAGTACTTGGGTTTTGTTGCAATGATGATGTATCTGTGGTATGATTCAAAATTAGAAGCAGGAGGTTATCTTTTTATAAATGTTTTCTTGTTATGACAGCAATATATGTTTCAAACGGTTGCATGACGTTTTATACTTCTTCTAATAAAAACAAGATTCTGTAAAGCAATAAACGGCAAAAAGGAAAAAAAAAAATGTACACACGAAAAAATATTATCCTAATCAAGGTTCCAATAAAGGATCTTCATATTGCTATAGCATTCTTTAACCCTGCAGCTACCTGGACACCAAGGCATCCTTACTTTTCTTCTCGTTGATAGTGAGCACTTAAACATCACAGTTTCTACTTGCGTTGAAGAAACGCGGTAGGTAAATAAATAAACAATAAATTCAGTTTCGTTGAAAAAAAAATTATTTATCTATAATTATTTATCCGCAGTTAAGAAATATTGTCCATAACATCCAGTTGTGCTTACCTTATACTGCACTTACATTTTTCTCGTAAATATCTGCTAAAACAACTAATTTAATTTAAAATTTTAGTCATTCTTATGAAGGATTTCTGTTAATCTCTAACTTCCAGTTTAAATATAAATGATTCTTGAATTGAAGTTATTACATTCTCAAGCTCCATAGAATAAACGTTAGTGTAGTTTCTATAGCTAGTCCGACAGATAATTTACGATATTTTTCCACTGTAGACTACTACAAATTGTTCTTCATTTTATATTCAACGCAAAATCTCATTATTAACAAGAGATAACCAGCTACTCCATACGCAGCCGTAGCGCCTACCGGCATGTGACGTCACTAAAGCGATCTCCAATCACAAAGCGTTTTCGGTCACGTGATAAGAGGCAAGAAAATTTTGATTTTTATTTCGCTTTTTTAATTAAAAACAATCCAAGCATTAATATACGCGAATGACTACAAATTGTAATATATTTTGAATACTGTCAAATAGCCTTTTATATTACGGAGTTGAGCATTGGTGGGAATACAGAAAGAGTTATGTTCCAGGTCCTCCACCAGGTGCAGTCATTAGATGTGATGGTGATGATGACTGCTGAAATTCCAATCCCTTCTGATGAAATACAACTCACCTGTCAAGAGGGAGAGAAGATTCAAATGGTCACTCTCAATGCAAAAGTATAACGCAACTCCTGTTGAAGACGAGCAACTGTTAAAAAAAGAAAAAAAAAATCTTTCAACATTTTTGGTAAATTATTGATCATTTTCCTCTAATAACTTATTCCAATTCCTGCCACCCTCACCTAGAAAAAGAGACTCTTCCCACACCCTTGTGCCTGAAATCGAATGCCAGCTTGTGGTCATGGTCATCTTTTCCCTTCCATGCACTACTTTCCGTACCTACTCCAATATCTTTCCACGCCTCATCGCCAGTATACTGCCTTGTACAATCCTACGACACTTTTCATACTCCTGTCTGGTAATGAATCCCATTCCAGCCCTTTTATCTACATTTATTAGTGATTTCATTCTGCGATGATTTCCAGAAACAAATCTATTCTAGCAGCCCTTTCTTGCACTCTTTCCAACTCCTGTATTTGATACTCAAAATGAGGGTCCCATACCGCACTACCATACTCGAAAAATGGTCTGAACAATGTTTTGTAAACCAATTCATTTACTTCCCTCGTATATGCCCTCATCACTCCCTCCAACAAGTGCAGATTTTTGAAACATTTTCCTACTATCTGTCCAATGTGTTCTGCCCAGTTCAGCTTGTAGTGCCAAGATACTTAAATTTCAATCTTCAATACGCAATTCTTTACCCACCTTATAATGATAATAAACCATTAGTTTTTTATTTGTGTATCTAATAAGCTGGCATTTTACATGGGGACATGGCGAACAGGTCTGGGATGAAGTCCAATGTCCATTCATTGTGCATTCCGGGAGGTCTGATCCATGATGTGGAACAGGCCATCCCGGATGTCATTGAGCGAACGAGGTGTAGCCAGCTGCGGATTGTAGCTCATGTCGGCACCAATGATGCTTGCCGCCTTGGGTCGGAGGGTATCCTCTCTTCCTTCCGGCGGCTTGCTCATACGGTGAGCTCTGTGGTTGATAACAGCAAGATTTCGGCTGAGGTAACCATCTGCAGCAGTTGTCGATAGAACTGACTGTAGACCTCTGGTTCAGAGCCGAGTCGAGGGTCTGAAGCAGAGACTGCGTCGTTTCTGCGATAATCATGGCTGCAGATTCCTTGATCTTCGCCCTGGGGTCGAGTCGTGTAGGGTTCCCTTGGATAGATCAGGTGTGCACTACACACGTGAATCGGCTACACGGCAGGCGTGTGAGTGCACTGGGGGATTTTTTAGGCTGAGGGAGGAAGACCCGAATCTGGGATTACAGTCACGGGCAGCTCAATTAAATTCGGCACCATATGTTAGAGTAGCGAAAATCAATCTCGACCGTTAAAAGTACTCGTTATAAACTATAGAAGTGTTTGTAATAAGCAGCCTGAGCTTGAAAGCGTTATTAGTAGCACAGAAGCTGATATTGTATTAGGTACTGAAAGCTGGTTAAAAACGGATATAAGCTCAGCAGAAATTTTTAGCCATAGCAAAAATGTTTTCCGTAAGGATAGGTTACATTCAAATGGAGGTGGTGTATTTATAACTGTTCGTAAACACCTGTCGTGAAACAAAATAAATATTGATACAGTCTGTGAAATCCTATGGATTATACTAAAAGTAGCTAGGACAAAACTTGTAATAGGGTCTTTCTATCGTCCACCAGATGCAAATGTAGGTGTTACTGAGGCCTTAAGAATTAATGTAAGTAATATAGCTCGTCAATTTCCGGATCATGGAATAATACTAGGAGGCGACTTCAACTTGCCGTATAGTGACTGGAGTAATTACGCCCACGTTACTGGTGGAAGGGATAGAATATCCTGTGAGATTATTCTCGACCTTTCTCAGATCTTAATCTTGAGCAGCTCGTCACTGAACCAACGCTGTGCGACAACGATAACGAAAACATTTTAGATATTCTCGTTACAAATAGGCCTGAATTATTTACGAACATTTCTACCACCACGGGAATAAATGAACATAAAGCTGTAATTGCTACAGTAAAATTAACAGTCGCGCACAAAAAGAAAAAAGAAAGGGTCGTATACAGGTTCGAAAAGGCCCCAAAGGAGAGTTTAAGAACGTTTTTGAGGGATAAATACATTATCTTTCTAGAAGGAAGAGGCTCGGTTGAAGAGATGTGGCTTCGATTCATAAATATAGTCAGGGAAGGTATGGACTTACATATACCGAAAAGGAAAATCAGGGACGGGAACAATCCCTCGTGGTATACGCGTGAAGTTAAAAGGTTACTTAACCCTTTGACTGCTGTAGACGCGTTAACGCGCGTGGCTACTACTACGCCCAGGTGCTCCGGACGTGTATACTCGCGCCGCCTCGCCGCCCTGTCTTTACTCCAGACGTGTTAACACGATAGCCTCTTAGCGGCCTGGCTATGAAGCCATATTTCCACCCAGGGTGGGTTAGTTGTTTTCCTCATTCGGCCCTTGAGGATTGGCAGCTGCGATCTAATTTGTGTTGCTCTTTTCCTTTTAGTTTTCGCTGAGAAAATGGCATACAGTCATTATTTTTTTTAACTGCTTAACGTCTCTTAACAGTGAGGACTTAGAGATGGTAAAGAATGGGGGGCAAGGAATGGGAAGGAATTCGGCTATGGCCTTTTGAAGGAAACATTCCGGCATTCACCTGGAGTGATTTGGGGAAACCATGGAAAACCCAAATCTGGATGCCTGGACGGGGATTCGAAGCATCGTCCTCCCGAATACGCCGTCGTGTTTGTACCGCGGAAGAAATCATGGAGATTCTTACTAGAAGCGACAGTGAATATGATCACTTTGATATGGATGACAGTGATAACCCTTCGACAGGATCTCGATGTAATTTTCCTATGCTGTGTACATCAGCTAGTGGAAAATGACCATTTTTCAGAGTTTGAAGCTACAGATTGTGCGAGCGAAATGTGTGGAAAAAGAGAATGCTTTAGTGACGCGTTTGACAGCATGTGCTTGTCGATTAAGCTGCAGGACACAAGTGTGGATTACGTTAACATTCCAGCAGTTTGTCATTTTTCCTGATATTTCTAACGGAATATCATATGATATCTATTGCTGATGAGACCAACAGACACGCGAGAATCAATTCACACTATATTTTCACTATGAAGTGGTTTAAAAAGTTCTTTTTCCACATTCTCGAACACTGCATTTTAAATGCTCACGCTCTTCACCGAGTAGTAACCGGACGAAAAATGCCAGTTGCAGAGTTTCGTCTGTTGCATCCATAAATTTAAATTTCGTGAGGTATTTTTCAGGATTTCCTGACACCCCCCCCCCCCCCGTCTTGTAAGATCAGGTCCGTGAGACGCCACCCCCCCCCCCTAGAAATCGCCCTCGCAACTTTTTGAGACCTTTTTTCCAAATTTCATTCATATTGCAAATTCAAAGAAGAGCACGCCAATGCGTAAATGCGCTGTATGTTCGATACAGAAAGTGCGTCGAGAAACCAATGCAGAACATGTAATGTATCACTGTGTGTTGCACCATTTTTAAGGCTTATCACACAAAAAGAATTACTAACCATGGTTAACTGCAGAGTTATAATTATATTACATTACTACGCTCACAAACTAAAAACATTTCAGTTGCTGTTTTTAGTATATGAAGTACCGGCATGTTTGATTACGCAGACATTCACTTTTAGAGGAGTTTTAAACTGAAAACCTTTAATGTTATATTAACTGTATTTATTTTGTATCTGCGGTTTCAAATCGCAGAGCGACAGCAGAAGAACGCCACACACGACGCTCCAGACGTATTCAGTACACAGCGGTCCGGTCTAACGCGGCATTCCAGGCAGGTAAACAGCTTAGGCGTAAACAAAGCCGCTCTCAGCGAGGGCTCGGCCGGGCGAACCATAGCAGTTAAAGGGTTGAAAAGCAATGGAAGATTCATGCACGCTCAAGAAGGACGATGTATAGGAGTGATTTAGAAAAGCTAGCTAAGACAAGAGGACAGGTCAAGAATGCGATGCGCGAGGCCTTCAATGACTTTCGATGCAACTCACTTTCCAAGAGCCTCATTGAAAGTCCAAAGAAATTTTGGTCGTATGTAAAAAAAATAGGTGGTTGTGACAACAATATGCCAGTTCTACTACAAGACGGTCGGGAAGTTGATGACAGCCGCGACAAGGCTACCGTATTTAACGCCGAATTTATAAATTTCTTCACTGAAGAAAACATGGAAACATTCCCGTTTTTCCAAGGCGCACAGTGGGGCGAAATCTCAAAAAGCTGGCCAAAAGTCGAAAAATAAAGTTTTTATTTAGGGAATTTTAAGTATACAGCTGAGTAGACTGACTCCCAAAGTGTCTAACTTCATGGTTAGAATAGGTCCGAGGCTTGACGCAGACGCTGTAAATCATTTGAAAGGTGACCGTTGGGCGAGCAACTATTGCGAGATACAAAGCAAGTAAATCAACCGTTACTTTGAACTTGTGTAAAAGTTTTCAGTTTTGAGCAATTTTCATCATTCAAAATGGACAGAGATCGTGATGGTGAGTAGTTGTAATACATGTATTACAACTACATAAAAAACATTTTAATTTATTTAATAAATAATTTTTAAACAATTTGGAACAGTTAATTTGTATTTTTCTTTTTCAAAAATGAAAAACAGCTATAAGTTCCACAGAGTACCACAACGAACCATGTTTTAACTTCATTCTCTACTATTTATCTATTGAAATCTCAAAAAAAAATTCTGCTATAAACTGCTATTCCACAATTCGTGCAGCTTAATTTATCTGCAGTTTACCGGTATTTGTTTTCGGTCTTTTTCAATTTCATGTGTAAATTGTAAGTTATTGTCATAGTTATAACAAATATTTAAAGTATAATCAATTTTGTTTTATGGTATTTTTATAAAAGTATCATCTACATATCTGAAATAACACATATTTCAAAATCTAGCAGTTTAAAACATTGTTCTTCCAAATCTTGCATAACTAAGTTCACTAGAGTTGGATACACCTACAGGTGTGCGAAATGTTTGGTTATTGGCGAAATTAACTTAATTAATACGATATACTGAAGAATACCAGACAAAATTAACTTCCCCTTTTTAACAATCTTTAATAATACCTGTATGTATTGGGTTACTTTTAAATAGATTTTATGGGATATAAAAGGCTAATACAACTTATATTTTATTGCTCCAGAATCTGCTGGTCAACCAACGAGAGCGACGATAAAGTTGGCTTCATACGAAAGGAAATAGGAATGTATAGTACACCACATTTTTATAAAAAAAAAATTATAATTCAAAGATTTTTCAAATTTTGAAACCTATTTAAATTCTAACCCTTTTTATTTTTAATCTGCCATATTGAATCACTATTTGTTCATTTTTGCATTGTTAACTTTGGAATCGATATCAGCAAGCTTATTAAACCCTGTATACAAATTTGTATGACAATTGAAACATTTTTAGACCATTTTTAATTTTTAATCCGCCATATTTGATCCTCTGGGTTTTATTTTTTATTTATTATTATTATTTTTTTTTTGCAATTTTGACATTGGAATTGTAATTAGCGTGCTCAAAACAGATTTTGTACAAAGTTTCATTAAACTTTGATAACGTTTCCATATTTTAACCAGCTTTTGAGATTTCGCCCCACTGTGCGGTGTTGAATTTGAGATGGATCCAGTACAAATTGATAGTGTAAGTATCATAAAGCAATTAAAGCTCCTGAAGTGGGGGAAAGCGCCGGGTCCCGATGGTATACCAGTAAGAGTATTTTTGGAATACGCGGAAGAAATAGAACATTTCTGTCAGATATATATCGTAAATCTTTAGAGGAAAGAAAAGTACCTTCTGCCTGGAAAATTGCGCAGGTGATTTCCGTTTTTTTTTTTTTTTTTTTTTTTTAACTGCTTTACGTCTCTTAACATCTAGGTCTTTAGAGACGGGAAAGGATGGGGGGCAAGGAATGGGAAGGAATTCGGCCATGGCCTTTTGAAGGAAGCATCCCGGCATTTGCCTGGAGTGATTTGGGAAACCATGGAAAACCCAAATCTGGATGCCCGGACGGGGATTCGAACCGCCGTCCTCCCGAATGCGAGGCGAGCACGATAACCGTTACACCGCCCCGCTCGGTTTCCCGTTTTCAGGAAAGGAGATCGGAGAGATCCTAGGAATTATCGACCGATATCGCTAACATCTGTTTGCAGTAGAATTCTGGAGCATGTCATATGCTCTAACGTTATGAAGTTTCTAGATGAAAACGAACTACTTACAGCATACCAACACGGATTTCGGAAGAACTGATCATGTGAAACGCAACTGGCTCTATTTTCGCATGATATAATGAAAGTTATTGATGCAGGATCACAAGTTGATGCTATTTTCTTGGATTTTCAGAAAGCTTTTGACTCTGTACCACACAACCGACTCTTAGCGAAGATCCAAGCGTACGGTATATCTGATCAGATTTGCGAATGGATACGCGATTTTCTAACTTGTCGGTCACAGTATGTCGTTGTAGACGGGGAAGCCTCTTCTAAACTAGATGTTACTTCCGGCGTTCCTCAAGTGTAATAGGACCACTTCTTTTCTTAATTTTTATAAACGATCTCGGTGACAACGTTAATTGCAGGATGCGATTTTTTGCTGATGATGAACTTATTTATAGGGAAGTGAGGTGCTCCGACGATTGCTTAGAAATTCAGCGTGATCTGGATGTTATTTCGGAATGGTGCCGTAATGGCAGCTTACACTTAACTGTAAAAAGTGCAAGGCAATGCACATAAGTAATAAAAAGACCCCGCTTGCTCAGGTGTACAATGTTAACAATTCAGTTGTTGACACTGTGGACTCCTGAAGTATCTAGGCGTAACAGTACAAAGCAACATGAAATGGGACTTGCACATAACCTCCGTTGTAGGCAAAGCTAATTCCAAACTACGATTCATAGGTCATATTTTGAGAAGTTGTAATGCTCATACAAAGGAAATAGCGTACAAAACACTAGTGAGTCCGCATTTGGAATAATGTTGTGCAATTTGGGATCCGTATCGCAAGGGATTGATTGACACGTTAGAGAAAGTACAGAGAAGAGCCGCTCGATTCGTGACTGCTAGTTACAGTTCTTACGTAAGTGTCACAGAGCTGATACGTGGGTTGGGCTGGGATTGTTTGGCGGACAGACGACGTTGTTTTCGTTTGAATTTGCTGGAGAATATGCGAAAATCTTTAAGTTACGAGTGCAACGAAATACTTCTTCCGCCAACCTATTTAGGTCGCAATGACAGGAGGGATAAGATTAGAGAAATAAGATGCCGTACTCATTCATTTATGTATTCCTTCTTTCCTCGATCTGTTCGGGATTGGAATGCGCAGAATTAGGATTGGTGCTTAGCACCCTCTGCCATTTGTAATTTGCAGAGTATAGATGTAGATGTTATCTTCATCCCATATTAACTAATCCAACTAGATATCCTTTCCAGACCACCCTGCAACTGTTTACAATCCTCAATCGTTTTGATTCTTTTATACAGCATTATGTCATCTGGAAACAATCTAATTTCAGGTAGTTAACAATCAACACAATTATTCATTAGAATAATTAATAGAAATGGTTCCTATACGCTACACTGCGACACCCCCATTTTTATTTCCACTTCTTTTGATACAGTATTTGATACGGTAACTTTCTGTTTTATACCTTTTAAAAATTCTTCTACACAGAAAATCACTTTTTCATCCACTTCAATACTTTTTAACTTATTTACTACCATTTTATAGCTCACTCTGTCAAAAGCTATTGACAGATATAGTGCTACCACCAAATGGTAACACCAAATTTGGCGCTTTCTAGGCAATGGAAATATTGTCTTAGTGGTAAATAATAATAAAATAATATTTACCTATAAGTCGTATCTCTTCTTTCCGATAAAGCCAAATTAAGCAAACTGAAATATTGGATATATGAAAATTGTTAAAGCAGCTACACATTTCAAACGGCTGCTTTTTTACTGAAAAAATTGCAGTATTGTAATTTGTAACAATATTTATTGATTGTAATGAGCATTATCTAGTGTTGCCAGATCTAAATTGATACAATATGTAATATTATTTTTTGTAATGTTCTTACCACTAGTATCAACTACTTTAGCTGCAACTGCTCATGCCACATCTAAATGGATCTTGTTTGACTAATCTGACAAAAGGTAGTTATATATAAAATTAAGCTTTTCAGTTGCTTTCACCAGTTTAATAGAAAACACTTGATTGCAGTTTGACAGAGTTTTAACTGGACTGATGACTGACTGAATCGTTAGACTCTAGTCACACGCCACTGACAGGGCAGTCGTGTCGCTCAGGAGTTAAGCACAGGTCTCATTGCAGTTGCGCTGGAGGACAGAAACTGTGTAGCAGGCAAAGTTCTGACTCCAAAGCTACTCTTGTCATGTAACAATTTTTTCAGTTGGATCGCAATCGCGTTGCACCAGTGGATGAAGGGATTTATTTATTACGCCACCCTTCAACTGTAATTTTATGTTAGAGAAGAAGTAAAATCGCGTGGAGCTGGTCTTGGATGGGTCAAATTTACATGCTAATGTGGTCTCTACAGCGAGTTGGATGTGTTCAGGCACAGTGACGCAACAAGTCCCTTTTAGTCTAAGTCTTACTGCCCAAAAATTTTGGAGATTAACCAAAATTTATATTCAGTGTTAGCCTACATGTCACCTAGTACTTAGACTTTAGTTATTACAGATATTTAAATAAAACAAAGCTATAAGTAACACAGTTTAATTGTAATCAAAAACTACGAAACATCAACGAGACTTTTTTCAGAGGTTTCAGTGCTAGTAACATATCAATATTGGAAGACAAATCTGAGGTTGACAGTAAAATCAAGTCTGAAATGTGTGTTCGCAATTAACGAAGTATGTTATTTGATTTTCACATAGCTGAGAGTTAAAAAAAAAACACATTTTTTACAGGCATATCTTGGGCAAAATCTACTTAACACTTGCAACGGAATATCACCCATTGCAGGAAAGTCTTCATTTCCTACCAATTTCCAAAATTGTATGAAATTTCCTGAAGACTGCTGTGTTTCGTGAAGAAACTGTTTGAGTAAATATCTGTTCCAAGAATGTGTGGTTTGGGATTTCCGTAATTTCCATCTGGATATTCTATTAAAGATAGTTGAAGTGAGTTTGTAAAAAGGAAACTTTACTTGATTGGATTAAAAATCCTCCAGCAACGATTGTATTCCTGATTGGTATTTTGAAATATCAAGTGTCTTCTAATTTTCCTCTCATATCTCCGACCATGGGAAAATGTTGCTATAAACGGTTAGTTTTGCTTTCAATCCTGGGACCAAATTAAAGATCATGGGAGAAACGAATAATACTTTCCCATTAGCTTTACATTAAGTATGTTGAAATACTTTGTAATATCTACTAAAAAGAATCAACATCACACTTTCTTATAGATCTCTCTCAGCGGGCATTGTCTCTGTTTTGATTCTAAGAAATTCCAACCTACTGGACAGCACAATACAGACTAAATTTCCCAAAATCATTTTTTTGTCCTCAAATAAAACCCTGCATTTTTTTCGATGAATTGCTCTGGCCTTCATATAATTTGGGCAGCGTACTACATCACATGTGTCTGGCCTGATGAATGATGCAATGATATGGAAACAATGGCCGGCTTACTGCTTTTAGCAACAAGGTTACACAGCCATTGGTTTTACCCATCATTGCGGGTGCTGCATCAGTGTAAATAGAATTTAGTTTCTCCCAACACATTCCTTAAGATTCATAAATATGTCCTTCCCTGTACCTGCAGACTCAAACTGGCAGAGTTTCAATAAATCTTGAAATGTGTTGAAATTTTGATCAAAACTCCTCATTCAATCCATTGAACTGTTCGCAGTGACGTTAAAAAATTGATTTAGTAAATTTCTATATGGACGTAATTTTAGTTCATAAAATTTATGTCAATTATTTTTGTGTGTATAATTATTCATTTTTCAATTGAGGGTGGTAAAAACAAATGGTCATGAAAAGATATTGCAAATAAGTGAAGTCCACAATCATAGCTGTCAGTGACTGAAAATAAATATATGAAGCCACTTTTTATTCCTCTTAGCCACCGAAGGAAGCCGACATACGACTAAAAGTCGTCTGGAGTGGAAGCATTTCTTCACATAGACTACGAAACGAAGTCATCGCATCTAGTGGTGACTGCTGAACGACGCGATCATGTTCTGTGTGAAAAGTCCCATACAGCTCCTTACTTCAGTAATGGAATGTGGTTGTACGACTTTTTATCGTATTACAAAAATCGTTGCGCGTGGAAGAGGCCTTACGTCGTAGCCACAGCTCACCGACAAAGAGCTCGACTGTTGTAATTGTTATTGTCATCAGGTTGTTTTTTTTTTTTTTTTTTTTTTTTTTTAATTCTGTTGGCACCAGAGGAGTTGGCTGCAGCAATTTTAATATTAAATAATCACAAAAATTGGTAAAGGACATTGCGAGTTTACCCAATACGTGCTAAGCGATTAGAAAGTAGGTCATTTTATGCCCTTTTTTAAACGAAATTTTAGCGGATGACACAAAATTTCTTCAATTATTTCCGTTCATCACCATCGACTTCCCTGAAACTGCATAAAAATACCGGTCACCAGTACCCGAAACTGTATCCCAGGGATTGGAGATTGGCTGTAACCACGATGTGTTAAATGTTCTTACGCTGGTATAGTCTTTGTTATGACGCAAAATTTTAAAATAAATGTGTATGAATAGAGATCATTAGCACATTGAATGTAAAACATTCATTGCTCACAAGTGAGAGCAGACGTTTGCATCTGGCAGGTCCTTGAATTCTGGCGCCATGGAGGGAAATATGTCATCCCAATACTTTAGTTTCTCTATTTTATTTAAATACTCCACTGGTGAATATCATACAGAGCTGCTGTTTACTGTATCAGCTTTACAGACTGTTCCGTATCAAAGCATCCCATTATTTCAGATTTTATTAAGAACCAGTGGTGTTTCACGTGAACGCTCTATTAGGCATAATGATTGTTAAGTAGGTGATCGAGACACAAGGCAGGGTAGGGAGGGTTGCCACCTGGACTCTATTATAGTCTATTGTACTCTACTTCCCGTGGAAACCCTCTATAATCCAAGAAAGTAATAGCGTGCTTTAAAATACTCTTATAGACACTTTGACGGGACATCATTTATTATAATATTTTAATACGGAAATCATGTAAGTGTTCGAAGTTTCACTGCAGCCAGACGTCGAGTAAGCACGTCCTGTTGTTCGACTTTCTGCCGATCGACAGTTCGGATTACAAGCTACACGTGCAGTGCTGAGCATGCAAGCCAATACTTTTTCCAGCAAGCTAGAATACATTGATCACTCTCACTTCTTGACTGACAATCTACAAGATAACATCAAGGCCTCGGAGCTAGATATTCGCTGCACCAACCTCACCATTCTCTGTTAGTTGTGAACTGTAGGGCTACGTTTCATCCCTAGGGTCAGTATTACGGGTTACGGGATACCTCTGAATTTGTACAACATCGACTGTAGTTGATTTATGGTCCAGTGCAATTAAATGGGGTTTCCAGAGACATTGTTTTATTTCAAGTAGCTCGTAGCTGCCCGCTCCCTCTCCTAATTACAAGTTACCTCCAATGCTCATGTTTATTTGCTAGAGCAAGAGAAGAAGAGGATAGGCTCAAGAGAGAAAAAGGCAAGAGCAGAAGATACGAAGAAAGTCGGCGCAAGTCATAGGGCATCGTAGGTTAACCATTTAGAAACCATGTGTCAGTCATCCTGGCACACCCATTAAATAGGTACAGCACGATCCTATATATATGTATACATATAGGGTCAGCCACACTGGTGTCAGAAAGCTTTATTTGTATTTGATTAGGTGTAGGGAACTGCTCGCAGGGTATGGTTGAGGTTGGTGTATCAGAAACAGCGAAATCTGGCAGTCAGTCTCTGCAGTCAGGGGACCTGAGTTTGAGACCCGAAGAAGAAGAGCGGGGCGCAACAGGATCTTCACGGAGGCAGCCAGGCAGTTGCGGGAAGCGGTATCAGCAGCTACGGACGTCGCTTCGCGCCGGACAGCCCGGCAACAGTGGTGGACGACTCCAGGCGTCTCAGCATTCCGGGCGCTGATAGCAGACTCAGTCCAGTGGCGGCTTCACGGCGGCTAGGCGCGTTCATCACAGCACTCCACATACATAATTAAAAAGGTAAGTATGCAACCATCAACTATGGCTGTTAATTTAGACGGGAAAGAAGTTAGTTTGTAAGACGCGGTGAATATTCTCAGTCAAAAATTGGCGAAAGTAACCTCTCAAAAAGCTACTACTAGTAGGGAAGCAAGTTGCAAATGCCAAAGTGCCATTATTGCTTAACCAAATTTCTTTTGGGGGTAGTGCTAAGGAAGATGTTGAATTGTTTTCCATAAATTTGAAAATTTGACTTTCTTTGCCGATTTTTCCAGTGAACAAAAATTGAAATTGGTGAAAACTCGTCTAACGGACGAAGCGTTTAGATTCACAGTTTATGATTCAAGCTGTAAAGCGTGTTTGACATATGAATCATTTAAACATGAATTAATTCAGAGGTTTCAGAAAAAAAATACTGCTAGATTTTACAGGGAAAAGTTATGCAATTTGCGTAGATTTCCAAATGAGGATGTTGAAAATTTCGCAGATCGTATAAAGCAGATAAACAGTCACACAGTCACTTTAACTGATAAAGCTGATTATAATCTTGCATTGTTATGGGAATCAGATCAAAGAGAGTTGGACTGCTATTTAAATGGATTAGGGAATGAAATTGGGGAATATGTCACACTGCAAAAACCGAAAACAATGCGGGAGGCCATTGACTACGCCATACATTTACAACAAGTAAAGAACAAGCCTTCAGCTGGCCATAAAAATCTAACATGTTTTAATGCTAAAAAAGAAATTGTTTGTTACAATTGTGGAAAAAATGGACATCTCCAGCAAATGATTCCTCAGACTTCCACGGCCATCTTTGTTCATGATTAATTGACGAAGGCTGGAGGATACCAGCCGAAAGCTCAGGTAATGAAATAAACAACGCGGCAAAACCCGAAAGTCAATTAATCTCCAGAAAAATTGCTTCTTTTTACATAGTGCTAATGATCATATGTATGGTGGTAATTCTAGTAGATTTAACAGAGGAGGTTATAATGGATTTAATGTACAAAACCCAAACAGAGGATTTCAGGGAGGAAATTTCAATCAAATGATGTATGCAGGTAACAATGTTGCAAGATATCATGGGGAAATAATTATCAGTATCAACGAAATAATGGTGGAAGATTTTTTAATGGAAATAACAGAGGGGGATTTAATGGTATATTTTCTGGGAGGAATGGTAATGCAGGAGGTAATTTTGCAGTACGCCAAGAGGGGCAAGGTAATGATATGAGTGCAAATGAAGCTACAAGGGAGGATTTTTTTTAAATAAAACTATGGGTGGTAATGCACAAAGTAATTTAAATGCTCAGGGTACGCAAAGGCACATTGCGCACCCACAACAATAAGAGAAGTGCCAATAATTTCTTTAAGGGGAATTCAGAGATAAAAGACTTAACAATTGATGTTGTAATTGAAGTAAGAATTGTACTATGATTGTTGATACCGGTGCTGAACTTTCTCTTTTATCACAAGCTATATGTGGTACTGAAGGTTTGAAACCAGCAGATTGTAAGATTACGGGTTTAACAAGAAATGAAGAAATTAAAACTTATGGTATGAGAAATATAATTATAGAAGATGAAAAATATAATGCTAAGGTGTATGTTGTTTCAACTTTGAATTCTTCTTATCATTAGGCTTAGACTTTTTGACAAATATAATGCTAGCATAAACGTGACAGAGCGTTCAATCGGTTTGAGGAAACACTCGCGTGTAGACCCACTTTTGTCGCTAAAAGACTGCAATACAGATTCATGGTCAGATGCAGGATTAGCTACCCTAAATCTACCTGTTAACCGGATCTATAAGTCTTCTGTCAAGTCTACAGCTAAGCAGAATATTCCAAAATCTTCAGGAAAAGTTTTTTTTGAACCCATTCAGAATGATCTTACTTGTGATGAAAATTCTATTATTTTAGTTGAATCACCAAAAGACTCAGAATGGTTGAATTCAAACGGTTGCTATGTTAAGAGGAGTATTTGTAAAGTGAGAATAATTAATGGGGAGAAATATTTACCTGTTGTAATTGAAAATTTTAGCGGAAGTGATGTTGACGTACCAAAGGGTCATTGTTTGGCGCAGATTGAAGTTTTAAGAGATCAGTCATTAGATAGTAGTAATTTTATGGGAGAAGATGTAAATAATTCTGGGTAGAAAATAAGTGTGTTCGTGTAGCTCAAGCAGAATCAGATATTTGTTTTAAAGATAAGCTAAGTCATTTGTCTAGTCACGATGCGGAAGCTGTTGAAAATTTGTTGCAAGAATTTAAGAATTTGTTTATTCTAAAGCCCACATTACCAGCTACAGATTTGGTAGAGCATAGAATTCCAACTGGGGACGCGAAACCTGTTTACAAAAAAGCCTACAGAATTCCATTTCATCAAAGATCATTAATTGAAGAATTTATTGATCAGCAATTAAAAGAGGGGATAATTAGGGAAAGTATTAGCCCTTGGAGCTCACCAGTAATCGTCGTACCAAGAAGTAAAAATGGGGAAACCAAATACCGTTTTTGTGTAGACTATAGAGGGTTGAACAAAGTTACAATTACTGATCCTTATCCGTTACCCAACATAGCTGAAACGGTTGACTACCTAGGGAACTCTAAATTTTTACTACTTTGGATATGAAGAGGATATCATCAAATCAAAATTGCAGAAGAAGATATTCCAAAAACCGCAATAAATCTTCCTTTTGGCCATTATGAATATACGTATGGCTTTTGGCCTAAAAAACGCACCATCTGTTTTCAGCGCTTCTTGGACCATTTGATGCACGGATTAAGCCTTTTATATTTTAATATATCTTGATGACTTAATAATATTCTCAGAAACAATTGAAGACCATATTGTTAGGCTAAGAAATGTGTTTGAACGCTTACAAAAAGCTAATCTTACTCTTTCACTTGAAAAATGTACTTTTGCTGCTTCAGAAATTGATTATCTTGGTCATATAATCTCTAGCGACGGAATCAAGCCACACCCTAGATTAGTATCAGCTGTAAAAGATTTTCCAGCACCCACCAATGTAAAACAATTGCAATCTTTCTTGGTTGCCAACTATTACCGAAAATTTGTTTTAAATTATGCTGAAAAAGCTAGACCTCTCACCCACCTGCTAAAGAAAGGAGTAAAATTTGTTTGGACACCTGAATGTGATAAAGCTATGAATACATTAAAAGAAGCCCTTACTTCTCCACCAATATTAAATTTTCCAAATTTTTCAGCAGATTTTATTTTATCATGTGATGCTTCTCAAGCAGCTAGGATGCATTTAAGCCAGAAAATCAATGGAATTAAACAACCAGTTGCTTTCGCTTCTAGGCAATTAAATAAAGCAGAAGTAAATTACACCACTGAACGGGAACTGCTTTCTGTAATTTTGGAGTTACTCAGTTTAGATGCTATCTTTGGCAAAAAATTCAAAATTGTCACAGACCATTCCAGCCTTCGTTATCTATTAAACCTCAAAGATCCAAACAGTCGCCTCACTAGATGGGCATTAAAATTATCTGCTTATGATTACGAAATTGAACATAGACCTGGTAAATTATTAGGAATGCGGATGCATAAGTAGAATGGTTAGGTATTGAGAGTAAAGAAATTCCACAACTTGCTGATTACCTATCGAACAATCAAAGGATACAGTGTGTAATAAGTGGCGAAAAAACAAATGGTTTGTTGTTCATGACGACTTTTATACAGACAACAAAACTAGGGGAAAGAGTTGTTGTTCCAAAATCATTAAGAGAAGTTGTTTTAAAATTGTATCATTCTCACCTGCTTAGTGGTCATAGCGGATGGAAAACTACTATAAAAAAATTGCAAAAGAGTATTGGTGGCCAGGTAGACGGAAATCCGTACGTGATTTCGTACTCAGTTGTATACCATGCAACGAAAGACAAATTTCGGGAAATGCAAAAGAAAAATTACAGCCTTTACCGGAAACAGTAAAGCCCTTTCAAAGAATTCCTCGATTTAATGGGCCCCTTCAGACGTACAGAACGAGGTAATATTTATGTACTTTCATGTCGATGCCTTCTCCAGATATTTAGTAATGATCCTTTGCCTGAACAAACTCAAAAACCATAGCTCGAGCGTTTGTAGAGGGTGGATTCTTCGCTTGGCGTACCGACAAATTATTATGGATCAAGAAAAATCTTGTTCTGACTATTTACACAACCTGTAAACTGTTGGGAATTGAAAAATTACAGACAACATCCTGGCACCCCAAAGTAATGGCAAAATTGAAAGGGTGCACAGAACTTTGGTAAAACACTCAGTTATTATGTAAATAAATCTCATTCCAATTGGGACTCGATTTTCGAACTATATAGTTTCGAGTTATAATGCAAACACCTACTCCAGTACGGGGAAATCACCGTTTGAAGTTTTGTATGGTTCAGAAATGGTCTCACCCTTCCTTTTTTAAAACAACCAAAGAAATTAACAATCCAGAAGTTAGAAGTCTTACTTTCAAACTTAAAAGAATATGGGATCAATTAGGAAGAAAAATTTAGCTGCATACTTAAAACAGGAAAAAGAGTACAATAAAAAAGCTAAACCACAAGATATTCAGTAGGTAGTTATGTTATGTTGTCTAAACCCTACCAAAAAAAGGTCTATCCAAAAAATTTAGAGTTAATTTACTGGTCGTATCAGGTAACGCAATCTCTTGGTCCTGTTAATGTACGAATCAAACTTCCCGATCGAGAAATTGTTGTAAACAAGAATAGGTACGACCATTTTTGGGAACCTAAAGATCAGTTCATCCGGAAAAACCAATACAAACACCACAACACAGCCATCATCTTCTAAATTCGTTGCTCCACCTGTTAAAACCAACACTTCACATTCACATAATCTACGAAGTAACCCTTCCTTTAAGCCGGATATTCCACCACAAAAAAACGCAAACTATAGCCTCAGGCCAAGAAAGTAAGCTACTTCTATTTCATAATGTAATTCAAAACTATTATTTTATGTCTATGTACTTTGTAACTCTCAAAATTAATTTTGTCTTGAAGTAGTGGAGGCTGGATATGAACTAAGAACCTTCAAGTTGCATATGTCTCTATGGATGTCAATTTTTTCATTTTTTACGTGATTTTATATGTAATTGCAGACAGGGTTGATGATTTAAAGCTTACTAGAAACTCTGTCGGCAATCATTAGAATTATTTCAAGCACAATACTGCTGCAGTTATATTTCTTACAGCCTCAAGCGGCCGGATGGGATATCTTCCTAGGCACGCAGCGTAATCAGAGACGCGCTGTCAGCGTGTGACATTACATTGGGCCTGCATCTTTGTTTAATGATTATCGGTATAAATATCGATTATCGATATGCCGCGAGAGACTAACCTCTGTGGCAGAGCAGTAGTAAGTCAAGTGTTAACGGTGGCGGGAACAGTGTGGCGGCGTGTACATGTTTTTGGTACATTCGGGAAAACATTCTCGGGCACTTGGATACGGAAATCGTGCGTCCGTGTCGGTAAATGTAATTTGGCAGGACGTCGATTCCGTGAAACCCGCCATACAGCGAAAAGTACACCTACACGGATTTAGAGAACAGTGAAAGTTTGTTATAGTGGACTAGCAACTGTTATATGAACATTCAATATGCTTCTTATTGACGAGGAGTAGTTCGTTAATCAACTTTTCACTCAATAAGAATCTGTGGTCTTCGGATAAGTATTATTTAATGAATTCCAGTTGGTGGTCAGAGTACTGTGTATGGCACAAACTATTGGAATAAAACGAGTGTTGTTATTGGTATTCCCGATGTGTGTGTGTATCATTTTATATTTCTAGTACTTTAGACTAACCTCTGGTGGCGACTGTGATTAAAGAATAAACTGCGAAGTACCGATACCTACATTAGACAGGTCAATTGATAATACTGTGAGCAGAACTTTCAGTATAATTTTAAAACCAGTAACTTTACATGGCTTCGCGACAGAACTGACTGTTAAATTAACCCAGTAGTTTTACATGGCGCACGTGAAATGGACTTGGGTTTGAAGTTGGTTAAAGTGAAGAAATAAAAACCAGCGGAAAACGCAAACTTTGAGTGAAAAAGTGAAACGAAAAACAACAATACAGTACGTGTATCGCATGTATTGGATCGAATACAGTGTTAAGTGCAGTGGTTGCGGAACTGAGTGCAAAGAAGTTACGAGAGAAAGAGACAGCTTTGCTAACCAAAGGCTAACATTACGGTGGTAAAGTCAACGACGAGAGGAACTACATCTCGCGGCGCAGTAGGACAACGCGGAAGGAGACGAAGAGGAACTACATCTTGCGGCGCAGTGGTACATCGTGGAGGGAGACTGTACATTACAGGTTGCCAGCCTGTGAGCTACCAGGGTGGTGTAAAGCATATGAAGCTAACACCCACAGCAGCAATCACCAGTAATTAAATCCTACATTTCTGTGTGAGTGATGTATTTTCAGCTATTCCTGATTGGAGCAGAGTAGCAGCCAGGATTTCTGAAGATCCACGTGGTATGCCTCCTTGCAAGTTTGTTTATGTTTGAAATATTACTGTTCATCAGCGTTGTACTGGTTGATTTGTTGGTCTATCGGCGTTTTGAGGGTAAAGCTTAAGTTGTTTTGCTTTTGATGTTACGGGACAAGCTGTGTGTGGTTAGCTACTGATTCTTTTGTTTCGGTTTTGAGTGTAGGCAATTAAGTAGCTTTAACCCCCTACTCCACCTTTTCGCTCGAATCCTGTGTAGTGTTTTCTTAGTCGGTGAAAATGAATACTGAGGAAACTTTTGTGGAAGGAACAAGAGAGCAGACCGAGGAAGTGTCGGTTAAAGAAATGCTGATGCAGTTGATGAACCAATTAAGACTGAATAGCTGAGAG
>JARYHS010005260.1:0-30541 GCA_031002005.1 Vandiemenella viatica
CTGTTCGCAATCTGAACGATACTGAGTCAACTTACAAGATATCTCAGCAGTTTGTTGCGTACACAGTTCCCTATACTGGGTCAATTCTTCCCTAAACTGCCCTATTCGCGATTCAAAAGCATCCCGAAGACATTCAATACTTTCATTATTTTCATTTAATTTTGATTCAAGTGAAATTTTATTTTCATTTAATTTGGATTCAAGCGAAATATTATTTCCATCTATTTTAGATTCAAGTGAAATTTTATTTTCATCTATCTTAGATTCAAGTGAAATTTTATTTTCATTTAATTTGGATTCAAGCGAATATTATTTCCATCTATTTTAGATTCAAGTGAAATTTATTTTCATCTATCTTAGATTCAAGTGAAATTTTATTTCCATCTATTTTAGATTCAATTGAAGTTAATTTAGATTCAAACGAATTCTTGTTTTCACTGAATTTAGATTCAAGAAGGGACTGAATTGACATGACAAATTGTCCCTGGAAAGCACAAAACATTTCCAAAATGGACGCCTCATTACTTTCCCTAAACACTTCTCTTGACTTGTCAACTTCTGATTCACTAGCAAAACTCGTCATCGACTGTAAATGATTAGACACAGTAAGGGAGGACTGATTAATGGCTACGCTGGGTGCGTCACCAAAGGACTCACCTCCCAGCACCACCCCTCCATTCACACCAACATCACCCTCAGATGCCATATTACAAAAATATTTCACAATCAATTCAATATTCCGTTGTAGAAAAGAAAAGAAAAGAATTAAAGCAGTCGAGCCAGCAAAAGAATACACAGATAATCATTAGCACAGAAAAAATAATAAATTTCTGCTTCCAAACCTCTCAATTTCGTTACCAAACAAGATATACCTTGTCATAAAATTCACTTTCAATTCAATACCTACACTACCATCAGTTACCAAAATTATGGACAATCTACTGAAATCTCTATCTATAAAACACAAAAAAACTATTGAAGTTAACTCACTCAACTACAGCTGGCGTATATCTGGTTTGTCACTACTTCAACCTTAAATAATTTTTTTTTTTTTGAAAATAATTTGTTAATCAAATTTACTACAGTTGCCCGGCACTTCAACTTCAAAAAGTTATCAGAGAAAAATCTTTGTCACTTATTATTCAAATCAATTAAATATTTATATTTTTTCTCTTAAAAAATTGCTAATTAATTAATTATTCGTGCCGGCTTGTGTTTCTTACAAAAACTGAAAATAAATCTTTCACTTCCCTTTCGATACAACGAACCGCAACATTCTTGGAAGCCAATCAGCTGTTTGCAGTCTCGCCCGCCAGGTAGATGTCGTCTGCTATTTCCGCTCGCTTGCTGTGCCTTCTGAAGACTGAGCAGTTTCCCAAAAAACCGCTGCTGTCGCTGTCGACACTTCTTTGGTACAAACTATCCACACTCTCTGCATGCACCGCCCTCTAAGAAAAATAGTCTTTGCCGTGTGCTGCGCACATTTCTCTGTATCGCGGAACAAGCCTCTCTGACCACGCTTCGCACCAACTGTTCAATTGTCAGCTTTGATTGTTGATCGTTCACTGCTTAATTATTTCGTATATTTCACCTCCGGTGTGATAACTATCGTCAATTCCTCCCGTGGTTTACATATACTGTCCTGTCACGGTCGCCATGTAACTTATGTGCCATGTAAATGATTTATGGCTGTTAGCGTATATGTTTATAAATAAATTAATAAGTCTGTTCAGATTGATTTACTAAACAAACAGTTGCATTCAGTTCTGAGCAGCTCTAAATACTACTGCAGATTCGGTATTGACCACAGTCGCCACGGGCAAATTACCCGAAATAAAGTCATTCAACGGAGCTACTAGCATGCAAATGAAACATCACTCCGGAATACAGTTCACACTTATTTATTACGTAAATGTTCTCAAACTACTACAAACCGTAGAAACCACCAAATGAATAATGCTAATCGGACTTCGTAAATCTGAAGATTGTCAGGCTCGTTTAAGCAATGAACAAGACAATAATTATCGCCACAACTAACACACATGCAACGGCAACACACTTTAGTGTTCACAGTTCCTACTTATTACCACTTTTCACTGAAATCATCACTGCTATTAAGTCTATAGTCACACTTAATAAAGTTTCTGTAGCTGACTTACAATTACTAGTTCATCGAACAACCAGTTATTATTCCGCGCGCTTACACATCCATATCATCTCGCGCCATCCTCCCTTCCACTACTGATCCTCCGCTCACCGGTAAGGATCGATATATCGATCTATCGATTGTTCCGTTACAAGTTGAATTCTAAAGGAAACGCCATGGTTCTACATGAAATCAGAAAGGTGGCTGAGGAATTGAGATCAGATATTATTTTCTACAAGAACCATACTCCTGGCAAGCAAAATCCCGCACATGCCGTAACATCACGAATAATCACAGAGGGCAATAACCCAATGGCAGCAATAATCGTTTTAAATAAACAGATAACGGTTACAAAAATTACGCAGTTTGTGATGAACACACAGTATGTGCTGAGATAGGAGCAGCATGGGGAAGCTTCATAATGTAAGCATGTATTTCCAGTACAGTGACGAGATCTTCCCATACTAGATAGAATACGGCAGATAGATGCAGCTCTGGGAAATTATCCACTAGTTATTGCAGCGGACGTCAATGCAAAGTCTGCTCTTTGGCACAGCAAGAAGACTGACAGGAGAGGGCAACTTCTAGAAGAACTGTTAAGCGAATTGGGTCTAGAGGTTAGAAACCAAGCACATAATCCTCCTACTTTCTGCAACAGTGTTGGCGCAAGAACAAATATGACGTAACAATTACAAACATTCATGCGGGAATTTGCTTTGGGGTTGGAGAGTGCTTGAAACATGACAACAAGTGATCACAATTTGATTGTCTATGAACTGGGCAGACAGCAGAAAAAAGCAGAGTAACGGAAACATTAAAACATCATATAACATCAAGAAAGCTGCATGGGAAAAATTAAGGAATGTGTTCACTCCACCGGATTTGCCAGAAAACCACTTCGATGTAGACAAAGCCGCAAGAGAGCTGACAACTGCAATACAAAGTGCCATGAAACGGGCGATACCACTAAAAAAGATAGTAGATCCCACTGACAAAATATGGACAGAAAAACTTCAAAAACTACGACTAAACATGAGAAAGCGAGGAGAACGTATCAACAAAGCATGGTGGCAGCAGATAGAAGTTTCCTCCTTGAAACTACAGGCAGAAGAGGCAGATTTTCAAAGACGCGATGAGAGAAAAAACAAAAATGCTGGGAAGTCTTCGTGAGGAAAACCTCATGAACAATCCATGGGGTATTCCTTACAAAATAGCTGCAGGTAAAATCAGGCCTCCCACAATACTATCCACAGTAAAAAGAACAGATGGACGATTAACCACGAATTGGAGAGACTCAGCGGAGGAGTTATTAAAAGTTTTGCTTCCTGATGACAACCGGAAGAAGAAACAGTAGAACAAGCTACACTACGAAGGAACATGTGGCAGCCCTGCTGGAGTCAAGAGGAAGGAAATAATATTACACCCGAAGAAGTAATAACGCGATAAACAAAATGAAAAAAGGAAAGGCTCCCGGTCCGGATGGAATTCCAGCCGAGGTCCTGCAGGAGTTAATCATAAATTAACCCCGTCCTATGCAGGCTCCTGAACGAATGCCTATATCAGGGTAGAGTTCCGGGAATATGGAAGTAGCGAGGTGGTAATTCTAAAGAAAGGAGACGACAAGGATCCTCTTCAACCGAAATCTTACCGGCCGATTTGTTATTGAATGTGCTTGGCAAAGTTCAAGAGAAGATTCTATGCAAAAAATTACAAACCACCGGGAGGTTCAGGGAATGAATCCTAGTCAATATGGATTTAGAACCGGGAAGTCGACAGGATGCATAAATCGGTCGATGGAAATAATTTGTAGCATAAAAAACAACGTAGTAGGCATATTTATTGATATTTTTGGAGCTTCGACAATTTATGGTGGCCCGGCCTGTTTGAACGGCTGAGGGAGATTGGTTGTCCAAGAAGATTATTCTACATATTTAGGGACTTTGCAGATTTAGAACTGCTTCCTTGAGATGCCAGAACTCGTTCATCACGAAGACCCTTACTAAAGGATGCCCGCAAGGTTCAGTTTGCGGTCTCATATTCTGAGATATAGGGATGGAACCAGTGATCGAACTATTACAAAGAATACCTGAACTTCTAGGTCTAATACCAAGAAAGACTTGTGTTAGATAAACGAAATTTGGTAGGCGTGTTTATACATCTGAAAGATGACATCGATTCAAATTTCGCGCTTCGCGCATAAGTGTGGCGCTAGTAGCGCTACTCAGAGCTTGCAAATCAGGTTTGCTTTAAATACGCGCTGTAAAGTTTGTGAACGTTATTTACCGCTGAGATTTGACATAGTGAGTTGATGTTAGCCAAGAATGCCTTTAAGAAGACGAAGAAGCCATTATCAACAGCTCACCGAGTTTGAACGAGGTCGTGTAATAGGGCTACGAGAAGGTGGATTTTCTTTTCGCGATATTGCAGAAAGACTTGGCCGGAATGTATCCACTGTGCATGATTGTTGGGTGCAGTGGTCAAGGGATGGTACTGCCTCAAGAAGACCGGGTTCCGGGAGGCCACGTGGCACTACTGAGAGGGAAGACCGCCGTATTCGGCGTACAGCTGTGGCGCATCGTACTGCGTCTGCGGCAGAAATTCGAGCTGCAGTTGGTACCACAGTGACACAACGAACTGTTAGAAATCGGTTACTTCAAGGACAGCTCCGAGCCAGGCGCCCTGTAGCGTGCATTCCACTGACTACAAGCCATCGCCGTTTGCGACTCCAGTGGTGTCAAGCCAGAGCTCATTGGAGGACGGAGTGGAGATCTGTTGTGTTTTCTGATGAAAGCAGGTTCTGCCTTGGTGCCAGTGATGGCCGAGTGTTGGTCAGAAGGAGGCCAGGGGAACGCCTGCAACCAAACTGTCTGCGGCCTAGACACACTGGACCTACACCTGGAGTCATGGTCTGGGGAGCAATTTCCTATGACAGCAGGAGCACTCTTGTGGTTATACCAAACACACTGACTGCAAATTTGTACGTCAGTCTGGTAATTCAACCTGTAGTGCTGCCATTCATGAACAGCATTCAAGGGGGAGTTTTTCAACAGGATAACGCTCGCCCTCATACCGCTGTTGTCTCGCAACGTGCTCTACAGAGTGTCGACATGTTACCTTGGCCTGCGAGATCACCAGATCTGTCTCCAATTGAACACGTATGGGATATCATTGGACGACAACTCCAGCATCATCCACAGCCAGCACTGACCGTCCCAGTATTGACAGCACAAGTACAACAAGCATGGAACTCCATACCACAAAGTGACATTCGAAACCTGTATGACACAATGCATTCACGTTTGCAGGCTTGCATTCAAAATTCTGGAGGTTACACCGGCTATTAATTTAACAGTATTTCACATTTGAAATGCATTTTCTTGAGCTTAAATTAACCTGTGATCTTGAAAATTTAATCAATTAAACATGTTAACTTGACAAATGCATTGTCCAAATTTCATTACTCTACAATAATTTTTTCTTGGTGTTGGGATTTTTTTTCCGTCTGTGTAGCTCTTGCTGATGACCTTTTATTACTCGTGGAAGGAGCAACAAGAGCAGAAATTGAGAACTATAGTAATCTAGTACTTAACTGCCTTAGACAATGGTGCAGTAAAGTCAAGCTGAGTTTAGCACACCATAAAACGACATTTATGTTGCTCAAGGGCAAGCTGACTCGAAAATCAACTATAAGAATCGACATTAAATCAATTCGTAGAAACCCAGTGTGCAGGTACTTAGGCATTCAATTGGATGAACGTTTAAACTTCTAAGCCCACTTAGAGATGACAATAGCAAGAGCAGTGGCGGTCATGAATAAAATCATTAATATTGGCCAACGAAAATTCACTGTTCCAGTTCAAACAATAAGACAATACCATGACACAATTTTATCCTCTTTAGTGGGCTACTCTGCAAGTATGTGGCAAAGCATCTAAGAAAAATAAAACTAAAACAACGAGTCAGACGTGTCCAACGAGGAATACTTTTAAGATTGACAGGAGCATACAGAACCGTGGCAACAAATTCATTAACCATTGCCATTGGTGTATGGCCACTGGACCTTGAAGTAAGGAAACGGGGTGCTATATACTGGCTCAGAAAAGGGAAACAAGATAAGGTAGCAGAAATTGTAGGCAGCGAAGCAACATCGGAGATGTACATTCGGAAGCTTCTATTGGCGGAATGGCAACAGGAATGGAACAACAGTGAAACAGGTCGAAGAGCATATGATATGTTCCCATCCGTAGAGGAGAGGTTAAATTTGAAGTACCTTCAACATTCTCCCGGATTGGTGCACTACATTACAGGTTACGGGCCATACAATAGCTGGCTCCAAAGTTGTAATATTGTGGACTCGGACAGGTGCGAATGTTGTGAAGAGAGTACGCCGGAGCACGTGGTATGGGACCGTGAATTCACAGCCAGTTTGAGAGAACACCAACAAGCTCTGCGGCAAGGTAGGAGAATATTTGATATACTGCGCGACGAAAGTTTGTGGCATTTGCTGGAAGAGGCAGCTGCTAGCTTCAAAATTTTGGAAGGAGAAATTTATAAAAAGAAAAAATCATGGAATAGAGGAAGCTAATTCCAGAAACAACTGCAGAGGGAACAATGATGCTGGAAGTCTGGCTTTGACAACACCGGATTGACGGAAGATATCCTACGACAATGAGCAACATCAATCGTCGGAGGAATTTCAGTGTGCTCCAGAGAGGCCGTCTTCTGAGCGACAGCTGGGGCCATCTTGGTATTCCAGGAGGTCAACTCTTGATGGCCTGGGCGGCTGACTTTGCTGCCGGTTCCGGGGGACTCTACCATTGGAAGGCACTCAACATTAAGAAAAAATGAACATTAGTGGACCGAAGTGCAGCTGTGACAATTTGTGGTGGTAATAGTAGTATTAGTAGTAGTAATATTAGGGACAATAGCAGTAGTAGTAGATGTAGTAGTGGTGTGGTACCCATGCTGTTTAATAACATTAGATGTAATAGAGATTGGAAATTGAATCAAAATTTTCTTGCATTCTTTGTTGATATGTTAATACGTTATTTATATATATATATATATATATATATATTATATATATATATATGTAAATGTAAAGAATGGAAATAAGGGCCCAGATTAGATACTAGGTGCTGGGCTATGTTGTATATGGGAGAATAAATAAATAAATAATACCTGGAGATGCTATTGATAGGTGGGGTTATACTAGGCATGGCCTACACCTCAATAGTAGAGGGAAGGGGTTCTTTCAGACCAATAGCAAAACAATTAATTGGGCCACAATTTACATGAAAAAAATCCTGTTGTTAATGTTGTTAGGGCAGCTCCATTTTTAGATTAGGATCATGTATTAGGCAGAGAGTTTAAAAGAAATTAGTTTAAACAATAATGAGTTTAGATACCACAATTAAAAATTGTGTAGGGATTAATTTATTACATCAGAATATCAGAGGGTTAACAAATAAAGTCGATGAGTTGCTAGTCCACATAAATGAATTAAATGATATCAATAGAATTGATGTTTTATGCTTGTCTGAACACCACATAACTTCAGGAAAAGGTATGTCAAATGTAACTGACTTTAATTTGGCCTCTCATTATTGTAGAATGAACTTGGAGAAAGGAGGAGTTGTCACTTATGTTAGAAATTGTTGCAGTTTTCAGCAGCATCGGGAATCTTTTCTGTTTTTATGAACCAGTTTAAACTCTTACTAACATTTTTAAGCAGAAAACTAGTCAACATAGTTGTATGTGGTGGTTTTAATGTAGATTTTCTAAATAACTTACCCTGTAAAGTCATGTTAGAATCATTGGTCAGTTCATTCAATTTAACTCAGGTAGTTAATTTTCCAACTAGAATAATGAATAATAGTCACTCAGCTATAGACAATGTTTTCCTAGATACCTCAAATTCAGTTTTACCATCAAGCCATCCATCAATGGACTTTAGAATCACGATGCCCAGTTATTAACCATCAATACTTCAATAGGAACTAGCACTAAGAGTAATGTTTTTAAACTCCAGTGTGTAATAAATGATGAGTCGGTTACTTGTTTTAGAAAGTGCCTGAATACCACAACTGGGAACAGGTTTACAGTGCTCAAGGTATGGATGAAAAATACAACATTTTTAGTAGCATTGTATTAAATTACTTTGAAAGTTGCTTCCCCTTGAGAAAGTGTCGTGCTTCTCAAAAAGAACAAAAACCTTGGATAACTATTGGCATTAGAACATCATGCATTAAAAAAGGAAGTTGTATATTGCCTCTAGGAACAGTGAGAATGCTAATGTTAAAACACATTACAAACAGTACTGCAAAATACTTGAAAAGGTTACTAACAATCCAAAAGTATGTACTGCAAACATAAAATTCATGATTCTGAAAATAAAATTAAGACAATATGGGACATTGTAAAAAAGGAAACAGGAAAGAGTAATCAAACAAGAAATGATATTTCTGTCAAAGAAAATTCAGTAGAATCTAATTTTTCAATTGCTGATAATTTTAATAAACATTTTTTTATCTGTTGCTGAAGTTGACTGCTAATAGCTCAGTGACACACAGTATGGATTTTGCCACAACAGGCTTCCAAGAAAAATTTAACTCTAAGTCTATAAAAGTAGATACTCAAGAAGAAATAAGAAAAAATATCAAATCCTTTAAGAGCAATACTCATGTGGTTTATGATGGGATTTCCAGCAGATTAATTAAATTGTGCTCCACAGAATTAAGTAATATACTAAGTTATCTGTTTAATATATACTTTAATTGAGGGTACTTTTTCCAGAAAGGCTTAAGTATGCTGTAGTTAAACCACTCGATATAAAGGGAGAAAAGCATAAGTATCGAATTACCGACCAATTTCATTACTAACAGCCTTCTCCAAGGTTTTTGAGAAAGCAATGTACAATAGAGTTTATGAACACCTTGAAAATAATAATATTCTAACTAAATCACAATTTGGTTTCAAAAGGGTCATTCAACAGAACAAGCTATATTTTCATTCACTGACAATATTTTAGAAGGAGTAAATGATCAATTAATTCCTGTGGAAATTTTTTGTGGCTTATCTAAAGCATTTGACTGTGTAGATCATAAAATTCTGATACAGAACTTAAGTATTATGGTATAGATGGCATTGTTAATAAATGGCTTAGTTCTTACCTTCTAAATAGAAAACAGAAAGTGTCAATGGAGAATTTTAAGGCTGCCTTACGAGGTCCACTGTTTTCTGAGTGGAAATTAATCCTATGTGGACTACCTCAGGGTTCTATATTGGGCCACTATTGTTTTTAATATATATAAATGATCTACCCTGTGTTTCATCTAAAAACTCAAAATTTGTTTAATTAGGAGATGACACAAACAGAGGAATTAAAAACACTCCAGATTTATCTACAGAATATTTTTCAAATTATGTCTTTGAACTGATTAATAAATGGTTTACAGCTAATGGCTTGTCTTTAAACTTTGATAAAACTCAGTATATGCAATTCAGTATATCACACATATTAACACCTGATATAGACATAAAATTTGCAGACCAGTCCATTCAAGAGGTAGAGAGTGTGAAATTTCTAGGTTTGTATATTGATCATAATTTAAATTGGAAAGTACATGTTTCTGACTTACTAAAGCGATTGGGAGCAGCCACGTTTGCAATTCGTACAATTTCAGCTTTAGGTGATCTCCGTATGAGGCAGCTAGTTTATTTTGCTTATTTTCACTCCTTATTGTCATATGGAATAATATTCTGGGGCAATTCTACCCATAGAGACAAAGTGTTCAGAGCCCAAAAGCGTGTAATAAGAATTATGTGTGGGTTAGCAATAGAACTTCATGTAGAGAGCTGTTCAAGAAGTTAGGGATTTTAACATTAGCGTTTGAGTATATATACACATTAATGTCCTTTGTAGTCACAAATTATACTTTGTTTGAAACAAATAGTAAAATACACAATTATGGCACTAGAAGTAAAAATGATCTTCACAAGACTTACAAGTCACTGTCATTTTTTCAAAAAAGGGTCCAATAATCAGGGATACATATCTTCAATATGCTCCCAAGACATATTAAGTGTCTAGTAGATGATAAGAATAAATTCAGGAAAAAATTAAAGAATTTTTAATTGACAACTCCTTCTACTCTGTCGAAGAATTTATTTCTAAGGTATCTAAAAAATAACTGCCCGTAGCTTGTGTAAATATAGTTTACATAATTAAATTACCATGTATGCTATGACTGTACATCTCCTGGTGTATGTATTTAGTTTGTTACGTAATTGTTTATGGTACCATATATGTTATGACTATACATCGTGTGGTGTATGTATTATTTTGTTATGGACTTTTTTTTAGTGTACGATATATGCTATCACTGTACATCTTCTGGTGTATGTATTATTTTGTAATGGAAGTGTTTAATCTACCTTGTATGCTATGACTGGTGTACTTATTATTTTGTTATGGAACTGTTTATCTGTAAATTGACAACTTTCCAAATCACACAGAGCCAGCCAGTCTCATATTTTGGGATCAATGGAAAATGAATGTTTTATTGTATTGTATTGTCCATGTATGTGTCATTTGAGTTTCCGCTCGTCAGTGTGAAAAAATGATGCAAACAAAGATTCTGTGCAATCTATTTGGCTCTCTATTTTTGTCCAAGCATCTCATCTCAAAGTAAAGAGTGTACAGATACATATTTTAGGGTTTTGCAATTTGTATATTCTTACTTAAGGTATTAGTTGTTATCTATCCATGGAAATATGTAATCATGATTTAGTTAGGATACCCAAATGACTACTTGTTAACTGTGTTGATGGTAAATTCCGTAAGTGTTAATTCTTGCATATGATATAATAATAATTTTTTATTGCCAGTAAGCTTGAGATTACAAGTTTTTAGCAAAGTCAAGACCTTACGTTCACGCAAATTAAATTGCATTATAAATACAGTACATTCCAAAAAAGTACATTCATATATAATAATTTTTAATTGATCAAGTTTATATAATAACTTAATATATAAATATCATTTTATTACTGTTTTGAATTTATTCCCAGAGAATAATTTTATATGAGATGGAGGCTTCTTATATAGCTTACCTCCGATTTTATGGGCACTCTTATCGGCTGCCTTAGAATCATGTCTTTTGATATGTAAATCTGACTTGATTTGAGTGCCATATTTATGACTTATGACACATGAATTTCACTTATTTTTGTTTTCCAATCATGTTCTATCCACTGCAGGCTTCATAGGACTGTCGTGGCTTCACCAGAGGCCCCTTTGCCGCAAATTTTTCATGGTTCCTGTAGGGCCTTCAAGCTACCGTATCGGACATGTAGGAACACTAGGTCCCCACTGTACCTCACCCCTACAGGCAATCCCTTACTTTATGCCGTTGCCCATCTCCCACCACGTTGAGGAAGGGTTGGACTTTGGGATTTGATTTGATTGATTTGATTTTTTATTGATCCATTTAGTCAATTTATAGTACAAGTGCACATTTAACATTGGATAAGTCATTTTGATGATTAGATGTTACATGTTATTATGAGATAATGGGACTGATATACATGATTTATAATACAATGACAAAACAAGTGTACATGAAGAGAATTTCACAATACAGTAGTTGATGAAAACAAAATTTGAAGGAATCCTAAAACTCATTTTTTTAAAATATACTTATATACATGGTTGATAATACAATGACAAAACAAGTGTACACGAAGAGAATTTAGCAATACAATAGTTGATGAAAACAAAATTTGAAGGAATCCTAAAACCCATTTTTTTTTTATGAGTCCATATATTCACTAATAGAGTAAAAGCTGTGCCTCACTAGAAATGCCTTTAGTTTTATTTTAAATGAGCTAAAGGAAGCATTTTTTACTTCTTCTGGTATTTTACTATAGAGTGTTATTCCCGAATTTAAAATAATTTTTTGATATGTAGTAGTCCTGCAAAACGTTTTGTGGATGTCTGAATGTCCTCTAGGGAGGTAATTATGTACCATATCATTTTTTATTACTTTATTGTTTCTTAGGAGGTACTCTCTTGTGAAAAGAACTATTTCATAGATGTACAGACATGGAACATTTAGAATGGCGAGCTTTATGAAATGAGTTCTACAGGATTCTTGTCTTTTTAGGCGACATATAGTTCTCACTGCTCTTTTTGCATCCTAAATATATCAGTGCTTTGTGATGAGCTACCCCAGAAAATAATTCCATATCTGACCAGTGAGTGGAAATGAGCGTAGTATACTTGCAATACTGTACTAATACTAGTGGTATCCCTAAGAATTCTTAGTCCGTAGCACACTGTAGACAGTCTTTTAGCTAATTTGCTTATGTGAACATGTTTCATGTTCTGTTGTACCCATAATCGCAAGAATTTGGTTTCATTTACATTTTTTAGATCTTTTTCACTTATGTTTACTTAAATATTGTTTTTGTTAGCAGAATGAGGTAGCCAAAAATTCAAACACACTGTTTTTTCCTCATTCAAGATTAAATTATTTGCGTCAAACCAGTTTTTCAACTGTTAATTCTAAATTTTTAAGGTTCGGGGAGGTGAGTAAAACACTTGTGTCATCTGCAAACTGAACTTCATCTTTTGGATCGATATTCCTAGTGAGATCATCTATATAAATTAGAAACAAAATAGGTCCTAACACCGAACCTTGGGGTACATCATACTTAACAAACTGTTCATCTGAGGTAAATTTTTCCCTTGTACAATTTTTCTAATATGTTGTTTCATAGTCAACAGACACTCTTTGTTTACGGTTTTCAAGGTACGATTTTATCCAGTTTTTTGCATTCCCTCTTATCCCCATTTTGTCCAGTTTAGTTAGTAGTATACCATGATCTATTACATCAAATGCCTTTGATAGGTCTAGTAAAATACCTGCAGCTATATCATTTCCATCCAAAGCTTTTAAAAAGAATTTAAGAATTCAAAGATTGCTGTATGAGTCGATTTATTTTTCCTGAATCCATGTTGCTGGGTAGAAAGTGGTGCATATTTGTTGATAAACTTAAGGAGTCTGTCAAGGAAGAGTTTTTTCTAATATTTATGAAAAAAAAACACTTAATTGGGATACAGGTCTATAATTTGCCAACTGATCAGGAGGTCCTTTTTTTAACAGTGGAGTCACTATTGCAGTTTGGAGTACTTCAGGAAAAGTTCCAGTTTGTACAGATATGTTGAAAATCTTTGCCAGAGGGGCAGCTACATAATTAGAACAGGTTTTCAATATGAAATCTGGGACCTCATCTAGTCCACATGAATAACTATTTTTAATGTCATTATGATTTTTTTAATTTCATCAGGGTTCGTTTCAGTTAGATACATTGTAGCATTAGATATTGTGGAAAGACTGGGAACATCTTTAGTTTGTTTTAATTAATTTTTCAGCCAAAGAAGTAAAATATTTATTGAATTCTTCAGCTATAACTTTGGGGTCACTAATTATTGAATTATCAGTACATAATTTGATGTTCTTTCGTTCAGTTTTTGTACTTTCAGTTTGTTGTCTAATAATATGCCACATTGCTTTGGTTTTGTTGGAAGAGTTTTTTATATAATTATCATTTGCCATAATTTTTGCTTGTCGAATTACTCTTTTATAAATCTTCTTATAGTTTTTAACATAGTTTGAAAAATTTTGATCCACTTGGTTTTGTTTACAGTAATTCTGTAAGAAACGGTTTCTTTCTCCCGATATTTTTAACCTGTGGTAACCCAGTTTTTACTAGTTCTTTCTGCCACAAATTTCCTCTTTTGGTAAAAGCCAGGTTGAAGTAGTGTAGAAAAGTACTGTGAAATACAATAAAGAGATGCATGGTAAATGACCCAAAGGAAGACCATGAGATGGATGGCTGAAAGTAGTGGAGGAGTGTGTACAGAAGACAGGAGAGGACTGGAACAACATAGTGGCAGAGAGGTGGTGGGAAGAAAGATGGAAATATTATTTATTGCCAATATGATTGTTTTTAGCAAAGTCGCGACCATGGTCACACAAATTAAATTGCATTATAAATAAAGTACATTTATATATAATAATTTATAATTGATCAAGTTTGTATAATAACTTATTACATAAATATCGTTTTATTACAGTTTTGAATTTATTCCCAGAAGCAGACCCAACAAGTAGCTGGAAACTGTTGAGGATGATGACATATAAATTTCACTATTTGTGGGATTAAAGTTTGGATTACATCGATTTTCCTGTCTAAATATTTCTCTACAAGTTGCTTTTCTATCCAACTTGTCTGTTATTCCAATACATCTTTTGTGCAGCAGTAACAATCAATCTATATGTACATGGCAATAGGAACCATAGACTTGAATACGATTCAGGATACGGTATGTGAAAAAATTATTCCACAGTATGCAATTTTCAGAACGCTGCTATCCAAAATTTTAGATAGCAGATTAATAAGAAAAATTCCCTTACTTTTGCACAGACAGAATCTACGTGTATCTTCCACGTTGGGGGAAGTTGGGTGTGTAGGGAAATTGCCACCGGAGCGTGTGCTCCATTGCAATTAAATTAAATTAAAGAATTTGTCAGCATATACTCCTAGGAACTTATGCTCAGATATTTCATTAATTCCCCCTTACTATCCTTTGGTCTTAATATATTATTCATATCTCGATTTTTTAATTAAAATTTTACTAAATATGTTTTACTTTTACTAAAAATTAATCTAATTGTATCAAAATAATTTGATAATTCATTTTAGTTCTTAGTAGCAGCTTTCTCCAATGGTGATCATTGTTATCCCAACAAATTGTTGTAGTGTCATCTGTGTATGTTATAATTATACTTTTATATACTGAAAAAACAGCCAAGTACCAGGTACAAATCCCTGAGGAACAACACATCTAACTACCCAAACTATTTATTTAACTTACTTACTGATTCCCTATTTCTAAACCAAGATCTGTTTTGAGGTGAGATGACAGTGGTCTGTTAGCTAATCTTCTAATTTTCTAATTTTTCTAATATGCAAAGTAATAGGTGGATATCAACAAAATAGCATGTACAAACCGATTGACAGCAATAATTATGGATAGCTCTTTCTGAATCCAGATTGGCATGAGCTAATAATATATTATATATTTGATATATGATGTTATATAGTATCACTAACATAACTTTTTCAAATAATTTGTTCAGAACGGAAGTCGGAGTAACAGGTATATAGTTACCAATTTCTCTTTTGTAGCCTTTTTTTATAGACAGATATTCTGAATTTCAAACAATTTGAAAATTTTCCATTTGCTATCGATTGTTTTATAGGAAAAGCCAGGATTTTCTTACACTGTTTCAATACAAATATACCTTCCTACCTATTAGAATTTTTATTTCTTAAATTATTTATAATACTAATTTTTCTTCTATCATTTTTTTAAAAATATTGATTTATTGATGGAGTAATACGTTTTACTATCTGCATTTACTCTGTTGCAAATCATAGCTTCTCCCACATTTAGAAAGAAATTATTAAACATATTACTAATGTTCTACTACTTTTCAGTTTGTATTTAATGCATTGTTCTCCAGCTCTTGCTTGTCCTATCTTACATTATTTATAAGGTCCCAACTGGTTTTTCCAATGTTATTTGATCCAATTTCTTTTTCTCTATAAATTCCAGCTTTAAGATGCTGTAGTTTATATTGAAATATTTGTTTGTAATGTTTACATATATTTTGTAGTAGTAAAACATGATGATTGGTACAAATGCTACATATGTTTCAGTTTTTCATGCATCACTGTATCAATTGATGGTAATTCAACCCTTTGACTGCTATAGACGTGTTAACGCGCGGGGATTCTACTGTGCCCAGGTGCTCTGGACGGGTTAACACGCGCCATTTGTCCTTCCCTCATGTGCTCTGGATGTATATAAACACGCCGCCTTGCCGCCCTGTCTGTGCTCTGGACGTGTTAAGAAGTCCAGCCGCCCAGGTCCCTGTATGCTCTGGACGAGTTAACGCGCGAGCTACTTAGCGACCAGGTCAGGCAGCCATATTTCCACACCAGCTGGTTAATTGCTTTCGAACGTTCGGCCCGTCAGTGTTTGCAGTTGCGATATTATTTGTGTTGCTATTTTCATTTTACTCATAGTTTTTACCGAGAAAATAGATCGCCGTTGTGTTTGTACAAAGGAAGAAATCATTGAGATTTTTACTAGAAACGACAGTGAGAATGATCACTTTGATATGGATGATAGTGAAGACCCTTCAATAGGATCTCGAAGTAATAGTCCTAAGCCTTGTATAAGGCATGTTTTTTAAGTAAGTACCGTTTTGAAATTAAAAAAGATGGGCAAATATATCTCAATAATTTTATTTTTACATGAAAGCCTATACGTTACTCTACTTTTCTACATAATTCCCTTTAATATTGAGGCACTTGTCATAATGTAGAACCAGTTTTTGAAAACTCTCCTCACAGAAGTCTGCCGCCTGACATGTTAACCACTGCATCACAACTGTTTTGACTTCGTTATCGTCTTCAAGATGCTGACTACCCAGGTGTTTCTTCAAGTGCAGGAACAGATGGTGGTCACTGGGCGCCAGATCAGGGCTGTACGGAGGATGATCTAGAGTTTCCCATCGAAAAGATGTGATGAGATCTTTGGTCTGATTAGCCACATGTGGACGGGCATTGTCATGCAGCAAAACGATGCCCTTGCTCAACTTGCCACGTATTTTGTTCTGTATTGAACGGCGCAGAATGTTCAATGTCTCACAATAAGCTGCTGCATTGATTGTCTCATTACGAGGCAGAAATTCCACAAGCAATACTCCTTTTCTGTCCCAAAAAACTGTGCACATGATTTTCCGGACAGAAATTGTTTGCATGAACTTCACTTTTTTGGGTGAATCTGAATGCCGCTATTCCATGGACTGTTGCTTTGATTCAGGAGTGACGTAGGCCACCCATGTCTCATTGCCCGTAACAATTTGGCTTAAGAAATCATCACCATCGTTGTGGTACTGCTCAAGGAAAGTCAATGCACTGCCTAAACGTTTGGTTTTGTGCACATCCGTTACCATTTTCGGTACCCAATGTGAGCACAATTTTCGGTAATTCAAGTGCTCGGTCACAATGCCATACTAAACACTGCGAGAAACATTAGGAAAGTCATCACACAAGTAGGAAATCATAAAGCGTCTGTTTTCTCTCACCTTATTGTCCACTTTCTGCACGAAACATTCATTAACGATCGAAGGACGCCCACTCCGTTGTTCATCATGCACATTTGTGCGGCCATCTTTAAATGCTCTCATCCACTTTCCCATCATGCCATCACTCATAATGTTTTGTCCGCAAACTGCACAGATCTCACGATGAATATCGATCGGTTTTAGGCCTTTAGCACAAAGAAATCTTATAACAGCCTGTACTTCACAGTCGGCGGGACTCACGATTATCGGAGGCATCTTAAACACTCAGTGAACAATGTAAACGAGGAAGAATTAGACAGTAATGGCATCAGTGCGTAGGCAAGAGATGCAGGTACCCAGTGCGCATGCGCGGAACGCCGACCGTAGCGCTGCAGCCACGGTGTGACAAAATGGTACTTACTTAAAAAAATACGCCTCGTACATCTGCTAGTGGAAAACGACCGTCTGTCTCCACAAGAGGTAAACATTTTCAGTATCTGAAGCTTCATATAGTGAGAGCTAAATCTATGGAAAAAGAGGACACTTTAGTGACAGCTCATCCTCTTGTGCATGCGTTAGACGAGTCAGCTGAAGGACACAAATATGGATTAGGTCAAAATTCCAGCATTCTGTCATTTTTCAGAATATTTTTAACAGAATATCTTATGAAATTTATTGCTGAAGGAACATATAGATTTTATTTATATACCAAGACAAATGTGTCAGAATCAGTTCACTCTAGATTTTCAAATTGGAAGGAGTTACTGGGAGATATTTTCGAAATATTATTCAGATTAAAAATTCAAAGGAGAGCACGCCAACGCATAGATGCGTTGGATGTTCGAAACAGAAAGTGCGTCCAGAAACTAGGCACAAACACAGAACATGCAATGTAAAGTAAACCTGTGTGTTGTGCCATGTTTGGAGCCTTGTTACATGAAAAATGTTAATTACTCATGGGTAATTATACTGTAACAAAAACATTACATTTATACACCTCTAAAATTAAGTGAAATACAAAAAATTGAAAAAAAATATTTTTAGCTTCGCCAGTAACGGTCTAAAGAAGGATGGAAATGTTCGCAGAATTTGTGATAGGTATTCGAACACTTCAAAATTTTCTCCTGATCAATAACTGCGCTAACAAACAACAATACGAAACATATTTCGGTTGCTGTAATTTCTATTTAACATATGAAGTACTCATATATACACAAACATTCACTTCTAGAGAAGCTTTAAATTGAAAAACCTTAGATGTAAGAGTAACTGCATTTATTTTGTATCTGGGGTTTCAAAACGTAAATCGAAAAAGGAATGCCATCACCCACAACCCTTCAGAAATATTCAGCACAGAGCAGTCTGGGCTGCGTGCAGACTCAGCAGGGCTGGTATTGGGCGATCGTGGTCTCTCAACGCAGGTTGACGGCTTAGAGGATAACAAAGGAGCATGCAGCGAGGACTCTGCCGGGCAATACCTAGCAGTTAAAGGGTTAATTTTGATTATAGAGTTTACGGTATATTTTTTTATGACAGTTGGACAAAAATGGTTAAATAATTTATTAAAAAACTTGTAGAAAAGCATCCAATTTTCTACCATGTTCCCGGCAATCTACACAGCAATATAAAGGATTGTAACGGAATTAAAATAGAAATATAATACCTCTATTGATACTCTTTAAAGTATGTTTTAATGTTCATTAAGGGATACAATCATAATAATTATATAAAACAGATATTTAAATTCGTAGATACCCGCGGAAAATAGCTTTTGGAACATGCTGTAACAGCCCTCATACCTGAACTTTAAATAGAATTGTATTTAATAAAGTATCTGTAGTGAGCTAAAGTTTGCTTGAATATGATATAGTACATTTGTTTTGCAATTTCTTGTAAATCAGTGTATATAGACTTTATTTTATGAGAAGAAATTGTTTAAAGGCCATTTAATATGTTTAAGAACAGAATTGTGCAAGAGAATTGCTTAAATGTGTGTAATTCCAAGTATTAATGCAAGTTACGATGTATACAGGACAATTTTCTACAGTTTAAAATGATTTCTGTAAATAATTTTGTGTTTAAATATTTTTAATTTCCATTTCTGACCATTTTGTAATGATGTTAAGTGATATGTATTAATTCTGATTGTTTTTAATATGTTTAATTGTTTGAGTAATTATTAATGTTCGAGAAATATCTCGCGGAAGTTTTTGAAGTGTTCAGGAAATTTCGATAGAGCCTATATAAAAAAATCAGCAAGACAGTTTCTAGTTTACAGTCAGTTCATACAGATTTACTTGCAAATGACAAAGATTGTGCTGATGTATCTGTGGATTGTATCTATGCATGTAAACAAGAAAAATTAAGAAATCTTAAACTGCACCTTATGGTGGACTACTTATTTAATTATTACATTAATTAAACCACGAAGAATCTGACAACTTATTGCACTAAATTTTTGAAAATTGCACTCTTTTCATTAGCAGAGAAATGTTTTGATGTTATTTAAAAATAAAAAAACTACTACATTGCCTCTATGATTCACATAAGACTTTTGTTGTCATTTGCTGGCAGTGATTACATAATATTATTTGAATACATGGTTAGTTTCTATTTATTTTACAACTGTTTCCGTACTACTATTTTAAAATATAACCCTGTATCTCGGACATAGTTTTTAACAAGCTATACAAATGAAATTATGAAATATTATCACATATGATCCTTATCACTGTGAAGCAGTCTAATTTCTTCAGTTTGATTTTAGGTTTATACCTAATCAACACTGACGTTATTAGTGGCTGGAAAGTAATTGTTACAATATGCAGGAAGGAATTCGGTCATAGCCATTTGAAGGAACCATCTCAGCATTCACCTGCAATGATTTGGGGAAAACCATGGAAAACCCAAATCTGGAAGGAAGGATTTTGATTCAAACATTTGTCCTCCTGAATGCAAGGCCAGTGCTTTACCACTCATGCACCGTGCTTTGTAATTTCGTCTTGTGCTATGGCAAGACAACATAATTTTTTCTATTACACTATTAATGTGTAGTCAAAGGTGAGTGTAGAACTTAACGAAATTTAACTACTTTGGACATTTAAAACCCCCACATCTATCCTAGCTTCATGTACCTATAATTACATTTATCTTGGTGGCTGTAAAATTTCAAACTTGTGTCACTAACCAAAATAGACATACAGATTAAATATCATTTTGTTATGATCATGAAAGGAATCACTGTGTTCCGCCATTCTTTATACTAGCTAATGGATCTATACATTTCAATAATACTCCCTCCAAAGAAGAAGATAATATACTTTAGGAGTTACATTGTGTTTATTCCATATTTGCAACACTAGATATGAGAGTGGCTTTTCTCAACAATTTAGGGAGCATCCATAAAGTATGTTGTTGGATTGGTGATGGGAGAGGGATTAGGTAAATAACTGCACTGGCATACATAGGTGGAAGGGGTTGAAACTGAGCAATGAAATTTTTACTCACTTTATTTGTGGCAGTTAAGATAGGTTAGAAAATACACAACAGCAGTCAAATATTTATTCTCTTAATTTAATTATTACTGTATTTTAAGTACAGAATATACCTATGGCAACATACATGTGTGACGTGAAGCCATAATTCTGGGATGACACGGTTTAAAATAGCTGACACCTGCCAGCCAGTATCATACATTAAAAGCATCAGGAACATGATAGCTAGGCTCAAATTGCAGATGTCACACAAGGTTCCCACTACTAACCCTCACAAGCAAAAATTCCCATTGGCTTTAATATAATTTGAAATAGGTCACCACACTGCTTGTTGATGAAATCATTTTGTTGTGTTAAGTGACCATTAAGACATCTTTAATTCTAGTACTCACTAGTTTAAAGTATGAAATTGATTTCATATAGCACTATATAGTAGACAGAAATGTTTTCTGGCTTTTTTTCAAACTTTAAAATGGAATCATTGACTTATAGAAGTCTTCTAAGCAGGACAATGAATCACTCCCTGGTAATGTAGAGAGAAAGAAATCTTCAGGAAAAACAAATAAAACCTATAACCAAAAATGATGCTCCTCTTGGTTTTTTCATGTGGCAAATATAGTTTGTGCCAATCAAAATTATGAATGAGGTGATAAGAATTGTCTTCTGCAAAACATTAAGAAGAAAAAAATCCATTATCTAAACTATTAAAGATATATTCCCAATAATTTGTGATTTGCTAAGATGGTTATCATCACCTTGTGGTTCAGAATATTTGTAATTCCAAAGAATTATTATACAAATATCAGTCATATTTATTATAAACCCAATAATTTTCAAGATAAGCCAACAATTAAAAACAGTGGTAACTATCAACAGAAAACTATATTCCACCCATTGAGTGATGCAAAAAAAAAAAAAATGAAGTTTATCCATGGTCCCTTATGGACAGTCAAAATAGAAGACTTCGTAGGCAAGGATACTCAGATGCAGTTTAGAGTAAGGCATTGCTGCAACAATTTCTATACTCTTTGGTAAAAGATAATATTTATTTCAAATGTGAAAAATAAAATATAAAACACCAATTTAAAAGTCAAATAAATTTTTTTACAGCCAACTACTGTAGAACATATAACCCACTGAGGCTATTTTTGTATTCCAATAATAGTTGATAAATTTCCAAATATATAATAGTAAACTGTCTTACATTTTATATTAAACAATCAACACACTAATATGTCTGAATAATAATGTCAAAACATAAAATAATCCAAGTGAGTTAAGTAAATTTTCTATACACTACAAACAACTTAGATATTTATATTATCTGTACTAGAAGTAGAGAACAATTTAATAACTGTCATTCTGTGCTCCTCCAACATCCCAAACACAACAGTTATTGACACTCTAGAACACCTTCATGTTAATACACTCTGGAAGTAAAATCATCAGCACTATTGTTTGATTCAACTATTACTCTCATTTTATTAAAATACAAACTAATAAATATCTCTATTTTGCAGCATTGCTGAAAAGATTTATAGTGAAAATAACATGATTTTATGTGAGAATAAAGTTCATCCGAATAAATATCCAAAGATTTTTAAGATCCCTACACAACATAAAAGGGTTATCACAAATCTTACACAAAACTTGAATGTCACACTTATTAATTATCTAGTGACTTAAGAATTGTCTAGACCACATAACAGATATTCTAAAAATATAACTACAAAATAGCGATTCCCTCAACTGAAACTATTTGAAGTACATTCTTATTGACAGAGTCTATAAAAAGTTTCCAAAACTTAGTAACACTATGGGTATGTATCAGCAAGAATCCACTAATAAGTCTTGAAACTTATAGGCTAAACAACAAAATCTCCATAACTATAAAGAAAATAGTATTAGCCTAAATGAATTTTCTAATGGTTTATAAGGCTACATTAGTCTGTAAAACACTTTCCACAAATGCTTCAAGAATGTGGATGATCATGTGAATGAATTCACTTGTGCACTTTGAGTATAACTGATAGTGAAAACAAATTTCCATGAACCTCTCACGAAAATGGGCATTATCTGAATGAATCTTCTGATTGTGCTTAATTTTCAGTCTGTTTAAGGTTTTCCACAAAGTACTCAGGAAAATGGGTTTGTGCCTGAATGAATCCTCTGATGATTCTCTAATTTTGCTAGCTCTTTAAAAGAATTTTTACAAATTTCACAAAAATTGGCGTTTGCCGGAATGAGTCCTCTGATGATTCTTAAGAGTCCCAGACTCTGTAAAAGATTTTCCACAAACTTCACAAGAAAATGGGCGTTCCCCTGAATGAATCCTCTGATGAATCTTAAGTTTCCCAGACTCTGTAAAAGATTTTCCACAAACTTCACAAGAAAATGGGCGTTCCCCTGAATGAATCCTCTGATGATTCTTAAGGTTCCCAGACTTTGTAAAAGATTTTCCACAAACTTCACAAGAGAATGGGCGTTCGCCTGAATGAATCCTCTGATGATTCTTAAGAGTCCCAGACTCTGTAAAAGATTTTGCACAAACTTCACAAGAAAATGGGCGTTCACCTGAATGAATCCTCTGATGAAGCTTAAGTTTCCAGACTCTGTAAAAGATTTTCCACAAACTTCACAAGAAAATGGGCGTTCCCCTGAATGAATTCTCTGATGTTTCTTAAGGTTCCCAGACTTTGTAAAAGATTTTCCACAAACTTCACAAGAGAATGGGCGTTCACCTGAATGAATCCTCTGATGATTCTTAAGAGTCCCAGACTCTGTGAAAGATTTTCCACAAACTTCACAAGAGAATGGGCGTTCGCCTGAATGAATCCTCTGATGAAGCTTAAGTTTCCCAGACTCTGTAAAAGATTTTCCACAAACTTCACAAGAAAATGGGCGTTCCCCTGAATGAATTCTCTGATGTTTCTTAAGATGCCCAGACTGTGTAAAAGATTTTCCACAATCTTCACAAGAAAATGGTCGTTCACCTGAATGAATCCTCTGATGAATCTTAAGTTGCCCAGATGACGTAAAAGATTTTGCACAAACGTAACATGAAAATGGGCATTCGCCTGTATGAATCCTCTGATGATTCTTAAGTTCTCCATACTCTGTGAAAGATTTTCCACACACTTCACAAGAATATGGGCATTTACCCAAAAAAATCGTCTGACGCACTGCTGCACTCGTTGTTAGATTTTCAGATATAGATTGTATCTGCTTGTTGATCTGATTGTCACTTTGACAATCAGAATAACTCCTAGAAACACAAAAATAACGGTTCTTAGAAATAGCTAATTATTTGTGAACTCAACTACAAACTTTTCATTCTAGAATGAAATTGTGATTACTAATAAAAGAAAAGTGATGAAAAATGAAAAGTACTAATTATATGCCATTTTCTTTTAAAGTAAATGCTAATGAATTATTATTGTAAATATAGAACTCATAAAGAAAAGAGAATGTATTTTTATAAAACAATTAACACATCAATAAGATTAAATTAGTGAAATGAAACTTAAACCAAACATTGGGTAATTTACATGAAGAAATCAACAATATCTACACGACCAACCAACTACAGTAACGTGTATGGTTACTTTGATAGAAAACTGTTTCATTTTAATAATGACTGTAAGTACATACACAAAAATATGAAGTTTGAGTTCTCTCTCCATGTATAACATTCATGATAAAGTAACAACCATTTTTGTAAACAAAATTACATTTAGAGTAAATTATCAACTGCAGTTACTATTTTATTAACTGCTTTAATGTCTCTTATCAGTGAAGTCTTTAGAGACAGGAAAGGATGGGGGACATGGAATGGGAAGGAATTCGGCCATGGCCTTTGAAGGAAGCATCCTAACTTTAGCCTGGAGTGATTTGGGAAAACCATGGAAAACCCAATTCTGGATGTCCGGACAGGGTTCGAACCGCCGTCTTCCCGAATGCGAGGCCAGAACGCTAACTGTTACTCCATGCTTTGTAGGTAACTAATTAATAACATGAAACGGCAATACAGGAACAACTGTTGTCAGGAATAATCACTATAAATAAAAATATTGAGATAATAAAATATTTATGCACGGACTAGTAAATGTGATAAACAAATTTATGAATTATGTGTGGATAGACATGTATTGTAATAAAGAGATCTGATCTCTGAATCAATTATTTCCTTGGAATAATGACAGTGACACATTGACACTGCAAGACAAACAATACAGAAGAGTTAGCAATGGAAGATATTTGATGGGGAAAAAATTTACTGCTTGAGAAGATTTGGAGAAAACCTCATTCAGACTTTAAGAAATTTCTATGGCTGAGACTATAATTTTGTTTTGGAAGGTGTACATAAACATTTGAAAGTGAATGTTTTTTAGTAAAATGCTAGAAGTGGAGGCAGCAGAGCAGACAGACAATGTGTCTTGAGGCTGTTCACTTTGACAAGCTAAAGAGTTCCATTAAATATACTTATATTTATTAGACAATTATTTTTTAACATTCATGAAATATTATGCATCAGCAAATATGTTTATTGTTACTTAATTATTTTATTTTTTTGGTTTCCTGAAGAAACTTAAATGAAATAAACACATCTAAGGGAACAAGATAGGTTACAGAACTTTGCTAAGACCATTACTTGATTGGTATAGTTTGGAACCCACATTTTGGGTGTTAAATACAGGAGTTCGAGGGCATGACAGGAAAGCAGCTGCATTGGGAGTCATTCGAGGAGAGTAATGAGAATGCTGGGGATGTACAAGGCATATATTGGCAATAGAGCTTGGACACAGATTGGTTGTAGAATTAGGAGCTGTAAATGGAAAGGAAAAGGTAATTATGAGCACAATCTGGCCCTCAGTTTCATGTAGAAGGAATTGGAAAATTTTCTTTTGTAGGTAAGGCAAATGATGAAATATTTACCTAAATGGTGAAGGAACTTAAATCAAAATTTATTAGTGGGAAGATGAGTGAAGGAATTTAAATTTTAAGTGTATAACATGATAAAAAATAACAACAATAAAGGGGTATCTAACTAGATATATAGGGGAGGTGCCATCAGAGTATGCACTCTACTGAATCCAAGTCAATGATATTTTGTCAAAAATTTATTGAAAAATTACACGGGTCACTGAAGAAACATCTTGTGAACACATTTATTTGCAACACAACATAGGGTGATATATTTATAAAGTAAATTACTTGTAAGATCACAAACAAAAAAGTCTATGTTAAAACAAATAATATCTCTTACTTGGTACCTTCTAAGAGGTGTATCAAAAATGAGAGAAAAATGCTCTAAAAAGTTTTATATTTCTCTTACAATTAAGAACAATATCATTGAGTATATGAACATAACCCTCTGTGAAACCTTACTAAATTATACTGGTACTGCTGACAACAATTTTATGAAAAATATAAAACAATATTTTTAAATAAATAAAAATTCATTATTCAGTAACTAATGAACCAGCCTTGAAATGCAGGTCAACATATCATCAGTCGAAAATGGTATGTCATACTCAAAATCAGAATATTAATCCTGAAGGTTTGACACATAGATGAATTTCTGCTCAGTCTAGGCACACTGCAGTTGGAGTACTTTCAGTTTATTAACAGCAGACTAACATTGATAATCCATACAGGTGAGAGTAATGCTTCTTTCAAACAATAATTGTAGTTGCTCTAAAAAACACAACTCTTGTACAATAACCTTAATACTCAAGTGGAATTTTTTTCATATGGAGTATTCTAGTTACCAAGACTGATTAGCACTAGACTTGCGCATAATAGTTCGCGAAGGGGAGCGCTCAGTTTAGTTCGCAGCTCCCTCGCGAACTAGTTCGCTCTTTTAGTTCGTTAGTTCGCGTCTCGAATTCAGAGAAACAGATCGTTCGCTCGCCTTGCTACCGCTACTGCACGCGCTATATTGTTTGTTAAGTCAGTTTTATTAGGACATTATCATTTTTTTGTCGTTTCTAAATGGAATTTAATATGACCTTCTTAACAAAAGTTATTGCTTAATAATAGCCCTTTCAAATTACATTAGCATGAACAGTTGGCGCCGATAAACCAAAGTGCTCATTTTCCTTTACACAAATGGGTAAATTGAATAATTGTGCTGTTTTTACTATTTACTTTACATGCATTCGTAGAATATTAATTTTTTTAATGGATTTGTTTATTAGTTCATGGAAGAAACATTACTTATAAAAGGCGCTAATGATCCTGCCGTCGACGCGCCCTTAAACCCCAACAACACAACATTAATTATAAAATATTATAAACGCGTTTATTTTGATGAATTAAAATACTCGTTTATAAGTAATCGGCTTTTTTATATAAATAAAGTTTTGGAAATCATTGACAAAATATAATTCTACTATTGGCTACAACTTAAGTACTATATGACAGAAATAGTATTACCTATATTATTAAGAAAAATAACATTAATACTTCCAATGTGATATCTAATAATTAGACATATAAAAGTAACAGTGACCCTTGAATGAGAAAGTGGTAGCAATAACGAAAGTGCGTAAATTTCCAGTGAATTGGAAGTCATTGAGCTATTATTTTATTAGTGAAGGGGAGAATAATCCAACACACATTCACAATTTTTTGGCGACGAATGAAACTGATGAAGACACAAAAGTTAAAATCTATTTGAATTTCGCAAGTCATTTCTTTCATCACTTTCACAAAGCTGTTAACTAACAGACTGAGATAAGTATTATATTATGTCAGCTTTAAAATCAGCACTAGAAAAATGTAAAAGATACTGTTTCTTTGGTTAAGAAAACAAGAAAAAGCCTTTAGAAACCAAATTCTCCACAGAAAGTGATAATATAAAAAAATAATGCTCTAGTATTCGTTGATAAATGTCTGGAGTATCTTAGTAAATAGTTAGATTTTAATGAAAGCAATTGGCTATACAAAATCCAAAAATTAAATTCAAATCACAGGGTTTCATTTGATGACTGTGAGACTATATTAGAGGTTATAAATTTGCGAGAAAAAATGAATATCAAAGTGAACAAACTTTACTCTGAAATAACAATATTATACGAAATCCAGGTAAAAGTATGAGAAGTATTTCATGAATAAAAAATGAGCTTTTTTCTCGAAATTAATTTGACAACTGAAAGCGATAAAGCATATGACAATTTAGCTGTAGACAAAAAAGAATTAAAGATGAAAGAAGTGCAAAAAATATAGCTTAAAAATGAAATAGTAAAAACATACCTTTTATCATTTTCTACTCTTTCGTAAAATATTATATTTTTGAAGTGTATCATATTTTTATAGGTTATTCTTTTTAAAAAATTCCTACCATCAACCGAAAAAAATATTGGAAACCCTAGCGGCGAATGGTGCTAGTTCGCGAACGGTACCGCTCTCTATAGTTCGCGACCGGGAGCGCTCTGTTAGTTCGCGAACTGTACCGCTCTCTTTAGTTCGCGACCGGGAGCGCTCTGTTTAGTTCGCGAACGGTACCGCTCTCTATAGTTCGCGACCGGGAGCGCTCTGTTAGTTCGCGAACTGTACCGCTCTCTTTAGTTTGCGAACTAGGTCCTCCAAGACAGCTCGCTCGCTCCCTTTGCTAGCGCTACTGCACGCGCTCTCTTGTTTGTTATGGTAGTTGTGGTTATCGATGGTTGTCTTTTGATTGTTAATGGGATCAAAGTGTATTTTATTTTCACATTCCACGTTAAATTTCCGTTTGTGACTTCTGCAATAATTATTAATGTTGAACAATTTATTTTTCTTTTATTTTTATATCTGTGTCTTCAGTGAAATGTGTCCACAAGGAACTGTGTTTCCTTTTAGATAGTAAACTAAAACAAAAGTTGGTCTTCGGGAAAGGATCGAACGAACTAAGGAGCGAGAGATCTGGGAACTAGTTCGCGTAGTTCGCCTATGGGAGCGCTCTTCCGAACTAGTTCGTTCGCGAACTACACAAGACTAATTAGCACACTGCTGAATGAAGCTCCATAGAAACTAGACACTAGAAAATTTGTTATTTTGAGAATAAATTGTAGATATATCAAAATAAATTATAGTATAGCTTTTAGGCATAAAACCATTAAGACAAATACTTCAAATATTTTCTTATAAGAGCACAAATAACTTGTCAATTGCTAAAAGTGATGGGATAATGCAGACATAATGTCAGTTATAGAATGTGTAGTTACAGGAAATAACCTTTCTACAGCTAACATAGACCGACTACATAATAGAGATAAAATAAGATGGCCGCATCTCACTTTCTGATATAGTAAACATAATTTTGATATGTAAAAACTTTGGTAGTTGAAGAATGATACTAACCAAGACTAGTTAGCCACAGATGCCAAGTAGGCAATAATGAAAACAGACACAAGAGAAGCTGCTTTTGTATTAGTCTTGGAAGATATTTCAGATAGGTCTAAATTTATAACAGCACAACTATAACAGCCAACATCATATTCACTAAGAGAACTGTATATACACAAATTTGTAATTGTTGACTGTAGGATTGGATATAACTTGTCATTGCCTTAAATTGATGATAATCAGGTGGATGTAACTCCAGTATTAGTGCAAAACTTTGGCACAAGAAATTAACCTTTTACAACAATTAAAAACATGTTGCAGCATTTAATATAAAATAAGAAATCCAACCCTTACCTGCTTTGTGATGTGCTGCTAAGGTACTTATGAATCTGTAGTTTCACCTCATTTTGAAATACTTGAGAACAACATGTGCAAATATATAAAGGGGCAGAAACAGCTGAGACATGATGGAAGACATGTTTAGTTAAAGAACACCATGATACAAATGTAAGTGCACAGAATGCACAGGCAAGTTCCAGTAATGATGTTCCTTTAAAAAAGGATCTAAAATAAATAGAGAAGAGATATTTAGTTTTCTTACTGTAATAAATGGATTAAAATTAATACAGAGCTATATGAATATAACATATAATAGGTCAATAAATGATTAAACGAATAATAACTCTGAGATCCTTATGTAAATCAGTATACCAGTGTTTTTTTTTATATATATAGTAGCTTACTAGATAACCACACCATTCTCAATTGTGAAATGCAGTATCAGGCAGTGATCAGTTTTTGGACATCTTGATAGCATAGCATATTTTATGGGATTCCTGTAAGTAGCTTGAGATACCAGAAAATGACCATCATTATGCCCCTGGTCAGTGGACACACACAAGGCTCTATTTGTGATCCATTAACCAGGGATATAGGTCTAGAAATGGCACACAGATACTTCTGATAATACTAATACTGCTACGATTAAATGCTTTTGCCAGTGAATTATTATTATTGCTCGAAAAGGATTTTTATATATAAGTGAAAACAGCAACATAGTATTTAGCAATCTCAGTTAAGGGTTGCAGATCTGTTAGAATGAGATTGTTACGTCTCTTTAGGAAACTTGCATCAGAAATCCTGTGTGAAGACTGAATCTAAACCTATTTGCACAAATCTGGTATACAGGCACATAAGCTTTTAGTTTGATAGCATTAAATTTTGAAGCCCAGTGCAAAGAAGACACCAGAATAGCAATGGATGACATGAATAAAAACTAGAATCAATCAGAAAATATTTAGTATTATATTCTAAGTAACAGGGGAAAAGCAAGAGCGGTTGGTAAATAATGATACACTGGCTTAGCA
>JARYHS010005262.1:0-11019 GCA_031002005.1 Vandiemenella viatica
CTTGATGTTTATTACAACATTGAGTAATTGGTCACAAGGAAAATACATCTGCGACTCCACGTGATGTAATGGCAGTAAACTAGTGTATGTTGTAGTAATTATCCCACGACATGTAGAAGACGAGAATCTTGGCGGGTACTAGCGGTCCGATCGATATCGACCCGAGGCCGAACTTGTCGCTCTTACAGATCACACACGAATGGGGAAAGTTGCAAGTTGTTTGCTGCAAGGTGACCTTAGCTACGCGTGCGATTCAGACACGCGCGTAAGATTTCTTGCTGAGCTAATGGCAGTATTTCCGCTCAGCGTTTTACCGCACGTACGACTCGCTCAGACTCGACAAGTAAAATACAAGGTTTTAATATAATAAAAATGCGTCCCTTACAGAACACTAAAAAAAGAAGCTACAGAGAAGGTTAATTATTTTTAATTTCATTTAATTTAACTGCAATGGATCGCACATTCCTGTGGAAATTTCCCTACACACCCATTTTTTTCCTTTCATTTTCCCAACTACTTTTGCCCTCTAGTAGTTTTATCAGAAAATCTTTCATCATTTTGCTCGGTTATCTATTCGAATCCATGACCCCCTAACCCAAAAAAGAGAATCGTCCTACACCCTTGTGCTGAAAACGAGTGCCAGCTTGTGGTCATGGTCATCTCTTCCCTTTCATGCAATTCTCCTAACTCTCCCACCAATATCTTTCCATACCTCATCGCCAATATACTCCTTGTACACTCCCATGACTCTCTTCACCCTCCTTTTATGCTCCAATGGATCCCATTGCAGTTACTGTTTGTGTTCTGCAGTAATTACCAGAGACAAATCTAGCAGCCTTTCTTTGCACCCTCTCCAACTCCTGTATTTGATACCCAAAATGTGGGTCCCATACTACAGTACCATATTCAAACAATGGTCTGACCAAAGTTTTGTAACCAATTTCCTTGCTTGTCTGGTACATCCTCTCATCACTCTTTCCAACAAGTGAAGGATTTTGAAACCTTTTCCTACTACCTGTCCAATGTGTTCTGCAAAGTTAAGTTTCTTATCGAATATTATACGAAGGTATTTACATTTCAAGTCTTCAATAAGCAATTCTATACACACTTTATTTGTAGAATTTACAGTGTACTTGCAAACCTTGTGGAGGTTTACTATGTGTCTTGTATTAAAGTTATGTACATCAGCATATTCTAATATATCGAGGGACGTTTACTATTGATAATCCCTCACACTAAGCGATAAGTTAATTTTTTTCGCCATACGAGGAAGTTTTGCGCCTACAGCGATGCAACCTGGGTGGTGATACGAGTTGGTGGGTGATGCAGTAGTCCATAAGTGTGCCACTGAGCTCCGCAGACTATCTCTGTGTGTTTCGAGAGTGGTTACCTGTGTTCCTCTTATCTGACCTGGGGCCCTGTCACTGAACCTTACCGTCCCTTCGTGGATGTCGACTTAGAGCACTCAAAACCCCATCCGACATCACTCTACACGGTTCATGCTGGTATCGTAAATCATAGCACGCAACAGATGCATCGCTTAATGACAGATTTCTTAATCAATAGCAGAGTGGGGAACAGATCTAACGCACTGATATGTTAGGCCCCTTCTTTCTAGCGACACGCACGGTGGAGTTTGACCTCGAATAAGGGAATGTTAAGTCCTGCCTCTGCTTCTAACATCGTGACAGAAAGGAAATGCTATTCGAGCTTGAAAATGGTGAGCGAGATATGCCGTAATGAGAAATCGTTATTTATGTCAATTAATTCTGAATCGAAAATCTTTTAGTGACGATAACGTCATTTTTAATAATAAAATTAGTAATGTAATACTTAAATTGTTATCTCATGTAGCACTGCATATACCATACTATTATAAGCAACTGAAATAGTAGCATTTCTTTTACGATAAATTACATCTGTAATTTAGTACCACTGGTTTATACGCATTGGAACGCATTCATACGCAACAGAGGACTAGAAGAAGCAAGAATTTATATTTTTTTATAAGAATAAACACATAACATATTGAAAGGTTTGTTACTGTGTCTCTAAAAAAATAAACCTGGTATGGTGCGCCTAAATTACTTTTGAGTATGTTATTTATTACATGATCAATTTTTTCGTGTGGAAACAGAGACGTTAGAATGAAAAAAATATTTTTAAAGGAAATTTTTTATGGTAGATCGAATAATTTGCTGCAATATCTGTGTGTTTTGGTATATTTTATTCAAATGCGAAACATAAGTCTTAAATATTCAATAAATGATGTCTGCCAATGGAATTGATTTTTTTCACCGCAAATGCCTGGCGAGGCTGTATTAATAGCTAAATCGAATTTGAAGATCTTATCGTTTATTACATATTTATAATTCGCTATTAGTTCACCAATGTCTTTAATATTGCAAACTTTCTAAAATTATTATGACACTAGCTGAGTCCACAGACGTTGTACTGCCCAAATTTCTATAAATTTCGTTTTGTCAATTTGTGAAACCTGTTGAAAATGTGTAATCAAAGCAAAAATCAGAAAAAAAAACAAATTTTTCGAGTGATCATTGTATTTCTTTTAATGATTGTGTCCATGGTTGTTTAGTTTGACGTGGAGAACATTCAGAAGTACGGCAATGGGTTTTTTTTTTCAATAGAAAACATTTGAGCTATTTTCATCCAGCGGTATAAGGAACAAAACAAAAAATTAATTACGTATATCAATAGTTTGAATCATGAGTTATGGTCTTGAGTTCGTACAAAAATCCAATATAAAAAAGTACTTCCAATTTTTCCAGAATTTTCCGGGCAACATTTCCAAATTTCTTTCCCTAAAAACCTTATTAGGAATATTATGAATAAAAAAAATAGCTAAATCAATCCATTGAAAAATGTACTTTCAGTTTTCCCCGAATTTTCCAATTTTCTGGGCAACTTTTCCAATTTTTCTTTCTCTACAAACCTTATTCGATCTGCTACGAACATTCTTTTAAAAAACTTAGCCAAAGTGGTCATAAGAACTGTGGTTATCAACGAACAACATTTCATCTTTGCTTATATGGCTTCTTTGTATGCCACTTTACAGCATCAGTCACTCCGTTCATGGTTTGACAGCACTGTCGTGATAAGGGACGGGAAGAAATGTATCAGGTCTATATTAAAATGCGTTCACGTGGAAAAATTATGGAGACCTGGAAAGCCATTTGCGAATGACTGCATTGAGATTCGACGGAGGGCACTCTGGACGGACGAAAAATAAAGACCTTCGTGCCCAACGTCCGACGTCGCAGGACGTTACGGTTCTGTAGCAGCGAGATCAAGTCGCATGCATATTCTTGGCAAGGAAATTATTAATTCCGCTTCGACCCTCATGCCAAACGTTTCGTAACAGCTGTTGTTGTCAAGAGTTGAATGAAATATTGGCGCAGCGGAGTGGTCCTCTGTCGGTGAAAGGAACCGCAGTTGTGGAGATTGGGATTAGAGGGCAGCGGAGCGGCGCAGACCAATCACCAATCTCTTGTGTGGACGAGACAGAGTTAGAAAGTGAGATTTACCATCCGCGTGAAATACACACTTCCGGCAGAAACGTGCATTGCCGCCCACCACACCAATCATGCCGCGTAGCTGGACAAGCAACACGCTTATTGCCTGCTACAGCATGGAAATGGTTTTCACAGTTAATTTGCAAGTAGTTTTCTATAAGTTGTTACAGCGATCATTTTTATTCCAACCTCTCTATCACACATTCATCCCTTTTGCAGCCTCCGATTTCTTTCTGCTTAATTTTCTCGTTTCTACTTTTGAAGTTAAAACTACTATAGGCACGTTAGGCGATGTTTTTTTGTTGGGGGGGGGGGAGTAAATCTATGAGTCCGCGACTTCCCGTCACCGACATGCTGTGACGTGTTGCACGTATGATATGCGCGTTGGACTCTTCTTGGATGTGTAAAATCTTTTGAGTTCGCGTCACCAACATGCTGTAACAGCAGTATGACGTGTTGCCCTTGGACAGCAGTGAAAGTATAGATTATACTTGTAACTAATATAAAAAATCAATAATTTTATTCATGAAAATAGTTTTTATCTAATTTTGATGTATCTTTACATACGTATACTTTAAAACAAATAGACAGACACTTGATTCTGTTTGATTTACAAAAACCTAACTCCTCTCCTCCTTTCCCCCTCAACTTAATTTCTGTCGCTGTTGTTAATACAAACCACAGTTTTTGTCCGCTTTTGGTAGTACTTAGCACACGTACACTTGCAAACAATGCGGTTTGGAAACTCAGCGGTTAAGGGGCTTACTTCCGAAAGTTTCTGTCTTCGGTCGCGGGTTTAAATATAGTGGCGCACGGGAACCTTTAAGAGTTGTATCCGATTATATAAGCTATGCCGGGACGTTTCGTGGTTCTTATTTATTTTATTTATTTATTTATTTGTCGTATGGCAAGCAACTAATACAATAATAAATATATACAATGACAAGAACGTTGGTAGCGTTCACAAGCTGATGTCCAAGTCTTCGAGCCATTCTAAGAAGGAATTTGTAGCTCCAAAAACATCTTCATATGGTCCATCATACTTCCGTAGAGGGAATTCCCTGATAATATGCTCCACACTCTGGGAAGGAGCACCGCAGTCACATGCAGGAGAATCCTGAAGACCCCACTTATACAGCATGGCGTTGCATTTCGCATGGCCTGTTCTTAGGCGATTTAGTTTGACCCACTGGTCTCTATTTAGATGGAATCCTGGAAGTCCAGTTGTGGGATCTTTAATATCTGAATGTTTTACAGATGCGGAGTTCCAGCTTTGTCGCCATTTTTCCATGACATCAAAGTCAAATACACCTTGCCATACCGGATTTCTGGATTTAAGACGAGTGGATGGTAAGTTATTTAGAACCTCGTGGATTGGGAGATTCTGTGGATGATCAGGATGGCGTAGTTTTATCCACTCACGTGCCGTTGCTTCTTGGCGTCTTATCTCTGGAGGTGGTATTTTGCTGATCAGTTGCAACCAGGGGACTGGGGTGGATTTTAGGGTGCCAGTTATTACTCTCATACACTCATTCAGGTGGACGTCGATTTTTCTAGTATGAGTACTACGTTGCCACACTGGAGCACAGTACTCAGCAACAGGGTAAACCATGGTGAGAGCGGTTGTTCGTAGTGTGTTCGCATCAGCTCCCCATGAAGTACCAGCTAGCTTCTTCATGATGTTGTTTCGTGTTTTCAGTTTCTGACTTGTGTTTTCGAGGTGTTTTTTGAATGTTAAGGAGCGGTCTAAGGTGATGCCAAGATACTTAGGATAGAAATTATGTTTCACCCTCTGGTGGCAGAAGTTCACTTTGAGCACGTTAAACTGTAGGCACCTGAGGAAAGGAATTGAACTTTCTGCCTCTGACACAATAGCTTGGTACATCTCCTTCTGGAAGATTCGACCGACCTTTATATTGTGGACTAAATTCGATTTTTTAAGTGGAAACTTCTTAAGGCGCGTTGGGTGATTTTTGGATGGGTAAAATCTTATGAGTTCTGGTCACCGCCATGCTAATGTTAACAGTACATCTGTAACCGTCTAGTGGCTAATTAATGTGTCTGATTGGGGAACGATAGGTCCCCGGTTCGATTCCCTGTCTCGGCGGCGATTTCCATAGACCCTTAATCCATCCTTCATCTCTGGGACAGCTTGCTGTGTAATGCGAAGTACGCCAAAAGGCTGCCGTGGGTCGGATTAACGTTAAACTGTAGTTCTCCTGTATCCGATATGACTACCTGGTTAGGTTAAGGTGACTAAGGCAGGGGCGGAATGCGCAGCCAATAGAAACCCTGTCACCAAGTTATTACGACCACATGGAATTATTATTATTTGGTATATTCCTAGCTATAAGTATGACGTGTTGCACATATGATATTGTAATATAGTCAAATAAGATGAAATAAGACGGAATGAGAGATAACAAGCTGAAAATTTGCATAAACCTTTGTTTTGACATTTTATAAGTTGGCTCAAAAGTCTCATATAATCTCGTGTACGCTAGTCAAGACATTAAAGGTTAAAGGTCATAAAAACGGTTTTTTACAAATATCTCGCTTCCTTTAATCTAAATGTTATTTTGAGTTATTATAAAAGTTTTTGAGCATAAAATTCTCTTTTATCATAGACAATATTTCATAGATTTAAACCTTCTTGAGATGGAGCGTGGAGAGTGGAGAGCTCTTAGCTGCATGGACGATAGCGCTACGTACGGTACGTTAACTGTAGAATCCAATGGACAATATGATTTATAACGTTAATTATTTACCAATAATGTTGTAATTTTGAAAAACTGTAATTATTAACTAATTAATAAATTGTATTTATGGATATTATATTATTTATGAATATCATACATTTATTTAATAATGTTAATAAGATATTCAAGTGAAATAGTTTAAATGCATTTTGATTATATTTTTGTCACCCAACAGTTTTTACGGTAAATCTATTACGATTCAAGTTTTAAAGTAAAAAGAACTGTAGGCCTTTCAAGGTATTACGAAGTGTTTTTTGGACGAAACAATGATTGTGCCAATCAACCAAAAACATTTTATCGAACCGATGTAATGAATAACTTTATTGAAATGCTTATTAAGAAATAAAAACTGTTATCATCGTTACAAAACAATCCAGAGATGATGCTGATGTTCAAAACAGCCATTGCAGAATCTACACTGTCTACATCATAGGAGAAGATATCGATATTCTAGTTCTTTTAATAGGAGGCACTCAATCACATCAGCAAAACCTTTTTTTAAAAAAATTGGTAAGGGTAATGTGGAAACACAAATATATTCGACTAAAAGCTTTGACACATATCCTTGTTCTAAGAAACAAATTATTTTTGCACGTTTTTACTGGATGTGACACAACATATACACTTTTTAAAAATGAAAACTATCAATTATTAAAATGTTAGAGAAACATTCCGATTTGGATCAATCAGCTCACGTTTTTCAGCAATCGCCCTCTAGAATCATTGTTTGAAAATTGAGAACGTGTCTTTTTAGCAATGTATAATGCTTCAAAATCATAATACAGCATAGACGATTTTCGATATACACAATTTATCAAATTAGCTAGATTCAACAAACCAGTCCAGTTATCCACTGTTCCACATACAAGTGCAGCAGCTCGACAACACATCAATCATGTCTACTATCAGATCCAAATTTGGTTAGGGAATGATTTAGAATGCAAGGAATAAAGGTGACTTTTGTAAAATGAAGTTGTAATTGCAATGAAGGCTGTGGTTAAAATTGCGGATGCAGAAAAGAAGAGTTGCAATGATCCTTAGTTTGTGGTCACTGTAATGGACTAGCTTGCCTCAACGCTTCATTATAACCAGATGATCTGGATGAACAATGTAAATATGTAACTGAAATCCTTGAAGCTTTAGAACAAAATTTAATGGATGACGACGATGATGATAATGAATTAGAAATTCAAGTTGAGCGACAAGAGGAGAAATACAACGACGAACATGAAGTATTGAGATGCATGCTTGACATAAGCAGTAATAACAACAAAATTCTTATATATTAACTTTTATCGTAATAGAGTTATGATAAACTATCGGGAAATAAAAAAATAATTACAGTGAAATTAAGCAATTTCATTTAAATATCTTATTATTAATAATAATTAAGTTAAACTAAGATATGATTTATAAATAATACAATTTCCATAAATACAATTTATTAATTAGTAAATTATTACAGTTTATTCATAATTACAACATTATTAATAAATAAATAACATTATAAATCGTAATATCTGCTGGATTTTACAGTTAACGTATTGTATAGTAGCGTTATCGTCCATGCGGCTAAGCGCTTCCCACTCTCCACGCTCTATCTCAAGGGGGGTTATATATATGAAATATTGTCTATGACGAAATTTGTACAGAATTTTATGCTCTACAACGTTTCTAATAACTGAAAATAACATTTAGATTAAAGGAAGTGAGATATTTGTAAAAAAACGTTTTTGTGACCTTTGACCTCGAGTATCTTGACTAGTGTACACGAGACTCTATGAGACTTTTGAGCCAACTTATAAAATATCAAAACAAAGCTTTTTGGAAATTTTCAGCTTGTTATCTTTCATTCCGAGACTTAATCCTTATTTGATTGGACTAATTAATAGTTTTAAGTTTTCACTTCTGTCGGATTTTTTTCATGTTGCTTTTTTAATGTAATGATGCTTTGTAAATGTTACATAGGTTTGATCACTTAGTTGACTCACTTTAATTTTATACGTTAACTGTGGCAGCTTTCTTGATAAACTTAAGTGGGTTGGTTTCTCGTGGCTTTCCCTGTGATGGAAGTGTTTGTACGAGTTTTATGTGAAAGACTGTGATGTGTGTGTTCAGTGAAGTGTGCTGTTAATGAATGAAATATGAAGAAACCGAGGGCCGAAAGTCGACGGTGGCTCATTCAGGCAAGCTCTACGGGAAGACATCTTGAGGCTTAAAGTGACCATCCGACGGGCGAATCCATACCTACTGTGGAGAGGTTTGGGATTTAACACAGAACTCTGCTTCACAATATCATGATTTGGAATTGTGCACAGCAACTTCTTCTAGTCCATCCAGCAAAGTCTTGCTGATCAAAATTTCTTCCAAAACCAGGACTCGAACCCAAAATCAAGCAGGCACTCCATCACAGTGCAGAAGCCATCACAGTGCAACAACCATCACAGTGCAGCAACCATCACAGTGCAGCAGCCATCACGGTGCAGCAACCATCACAGTGCAGCAACGATCACAGTGCAGCAACCATCACAGTGCATCAACCATCACATTGCAGCAACCGTCACATTGCAGTTACCATCATAGTGCAGCAGCCATCACAGTGTAGCAACCATCACAGAGCAGCAACGATCACAGTGCAGCAACCATCACAGCGCAACAACAATCACAGTGCATCAACCATCACAGTGCACCAACCCCATCACAGTGCAACAACCATCACAGTGCATCAACCATCAAATTGAAGCAACCATCACAGTGCAGCAGCCATCACAGTGCAGCAGTCATCACAGTGCAGCAACCATCACAGTGCAGCAACGATCACAGTGCAGCAACCATCACAGCGCAGCAACCATCACAGTGCAACAACCATCACAGTGCATCAACCATCACATTGCAGCAACCATCACAGTGCAGCAGCCAACACAGCGCAGCAGCCATCACAGTGCAGCAACTATCACAGTGCAGCAACCATCACAGTGAAGCAGCCAACACATTGCAGCAACCATCACAGCGCAGCAGCCATCACAGTGCAGCAGCCTTCACAGTGCAGCAACCATCACAGTGCATCAACCATCACAGTGCATCAACCATCACAGTGCATCAACAATCACAGTACATCAACCAACACAGTGCAGCAGCATCACAGTGCAGTAGCCATTACAGTGCAGCAACCATCACAGTGCAGCAGCCATCACAGTGAAGCAACCATCACAGTGCAGCAGCCATCACAGTGAAGCAAGGATCACAGTACAGCAACCATCACAGCGCAGCAGCCATCACAGTGCAGCAACCATCAAAGTGCAGCAACGAACACAGTGCAGCAACCATCACAGTACAGCAACCATCACAGTGCAACAACCATCACAGTGCATCAACCATCACTTTGCAACAAACCATCACAGTGCAGCAGCCATCACAGTGCAGCAACCATCACAGCTCAGCAGCCATCACAGTGCAGCTACCATAACAGTGCAACAGCCATCACAGTGTAGCAACCATCACAGTGCAGCAACCATCACAGTGCAGCAGCCATCACAGTGCAGCAACCATCACAGTGCAGCAGCCAACACAGTGCAGCAACCATCACAGCGCAGCAGCCATCACAGTGCAGCAGCCTTCACAGTGCAGCAACCATCACAGTACATCAACCATCACAGTGCATCAACCATCACAGTGCATCAACAATCACAGTACATCAACCAACACAGTGCAGCAGCATCACAGTGCAGTAGCCATTACAGTGCAGCAACCATCACAGTGCAGCAGCCATCACAGTGAAGCAAACATCACAGTGCAGCAGCCATCACAGTGAAGCAAGGATCACAGTACAGCAACCATCACAGCGCAGCAGCCATCACAGTGCAGCAACCATCAAAGTGCAGCAACGAACACAGTACAGCAACCATCACAGTACAGCAACCATCACAGTGCAACAATCATCACAGTGCATCAACCATCACTTTGCAACAAACCATCACAGTGCAGCAACCATCACAGTGCAGCAACCATCACAGTGCAGCAACCATCACAGCGCAGCAGCCATCACAGTGCAGCTACCATCACAGTGCAACAGCCATCACAGTGTAGCAACCATCACAGTGCAGCAACCATCACAGTGCAGCAGCCATCACAGTGCAGCAACCATCACAGTGCAGCAGTCATCACAGTGTAGCAACAATCACAGTGCAGCAACCATCACAGCGCAGCCACCATCACAGTGCAACAACCATCACAGTGCAACAACCATCACAGTGCATCAACCATCACATTGCAGCAACCATCATAGTGCAGCAGCCATCACAGTGCATCAACCAACACATTGCAGCAACCTTCACAGCGCAGCAGCCATTACAGTGCAGCTACCATCACAGTGCAACAGCAATCACAGTGCAGCAACCATCACAGTGCAGCAGCCATCACAATGCAGCAACCATCACAGTGCCGCAGTCATCACAGTGCAGCAACAATCACAGTGCAGCAACCATCACAGTGCAGCAACCATCACAGCGCAGCAGCCATCACAGTGCAGCTACCATCACAGTGCAGCAACCATCACAGTGCAGCAGCCATCACAATGTAGCAACCATCACAGTGCAGCAACGATCACAGTGCAGCAACCATCACAGCGCAGCAACTATCACAGTGCAGAAACCATCACAGTGCCGCAGTCATCACAGTGCATCAACAATCACAGCGCAGCAACCATCACAGCGCAGCCACCATCACAG
>JARYHS010005263.1:0-30527 GCA_031002005.1 Vandiemenella viatica
TTACTTCTTCTGGCGAGATGCTGAAGGGTATCCCCCTGTTGACAACTTTCAGGAACTTTTCCTCCACTGATGGAAAAGTGTAGAAGGAGATCTGGTTCAAGGATGCATATCCTGTGATCGCATTATATTCAGCTGCTGTCTTTGTCTGGATCTTGTACAGGTCTTTACCTGATGTTTTGACTGAGAACCCATCACCACATACGGTCTTCAATCGCTGGTACACAGTTTCAGGTAGCGGTCTTTATAGTTCAGTATCAGTGGTGCAGGCCTATAATTTTTACCGCCATTGCTTTCTGGTAGTCCCTCCTTTTGGAGGGAGGCAAATTGGTTGCAGGTTGGAACTGCAGAAGCAGTAGTGCTCAGTCTTGCAGTGGGAACAGTGCGTCGTAGTTCAACAAAGCCATCCGCATCAGCGACTCTTTTTGTCTTCATGCAGGTGTTCTTCATAGCCTTGCAGGAGGCGGAAGTGGCTCTCTTATTTTTCCGCCCCTCCTTATCGTTTGTCACTGCAGTTCTTTTTCTTGATGTGATAGACTGATCCTACTCCATGACCATGTCTACTTCCTCATTTGAAGTAGATTCGCTATAATAGTCCATATTGGATTCAGTGATAGAATCCGCATTGATGTGCTGGTCTAGGTCCGTGTCTATTTCGCTGCTTAGCTGCTGCATTGATGGTGAAGCCATGGGTTCAAGAGTGTTATGCTGGTCCGGTGTTAACACCGCTGGTTTCCTGGGGTCAGGCACAACTCTAACACTCGCGCCAGGGGTTCACACTCCACCTGGAAGTGGGCCCTATGGCAGTAATACCCTAGCGCTCGGAGGAAGGGGGGAAAGGCCAAGGCACACCCCAAAAAAAGAAGGCGGAAGCTCACCTTCACCGTTTGATCGCTTCAGAGATCGCATACGCTAACTCGTGGTACAGCTCATTAACATATGCGAATACTGACGACGAACTCCATACGCAAAGACATACAATTGCTCATGTCTATATTGCCGACTGCGTATGGAGCCATGACAGGTCACCCATCCAGGTACTCACCGTGCTCAACGTTGCTTAATTTGTAGCCGGAAGTGCTGGCGAACTTAATCCATGGCACCAGTGGATCCATTACGCCTTGTTGCGAAGATTTCTCCCGTTCAAGACGTAGATCCCTAATAATCAGTCTCCAGGCTTCACTCAAGTACAGCCCGCTGTCCCTATTGATGATATTATCATTAAACTGTATTTCCAGTGCTTCCCGAATTACTGAGTACCAGAATGAAGAGGCCCTGGCCAATACCACCATTTCATCAAACACTATCTTATGTTCTTCATCGAAAGCATTTTCAGCTATTGCGGACCTTTTCCACTTGTACCAGTCTTAAGTGTAGTACTCATAATCAAAAGTCTGTAGATGTTGGATAATCTATTTGGGAAAGCCACGTATAAATAGTGTCTTCCCGCAGGAACGTAATCGTGGTTAATTAATTGGTGAGCGATTTCTCTCCTCACTCCCGCTGACCACAGGCACCCGAAATTCGGCAGCAGCGATTCGGCCAGTAATAGCGCAATAAAAAACAGAAATCCACTCACCGTATGATTGTAGCGTCGATTTGCATGCTCAGGCTATAACGTGACACCGGCTGTTATTTCCAGCAAGATGTAACTAGGATGTACTGGATCTGAGCTGTAGAATACTCTTTCCTCAGAAACTTGGCATAACTCGCCGACAGTTAAATAAGTAGCTTAATTCGCTACGATGTTTATGCACGCAAACTTAAACCGTCGCGGACGTGAGCGTAACAACAATAGTAACTCATAAAAAAGAAAAGTCACACATATATATAATTTCCTTGTGAAACAAGGCACGCAAATATTGCATAGGCCAGTGGATATCTGAATTACGCCAGCTGACCTTTATTCCGCCGCGAACATAGATGCCCGCGGCCGAGGAAAGAAAAATAAGAAATCGCTCAACCATGCTCCCCCCCCCCCCTTGGAAGTTCTTAGGACTTTCAAAAAATAAAAATAATTTTCCCCCACATTATGGGATGTTCTAAGTTGTGACATAAAATTAAAGTAACTTTACTGATTTAAAGCAATAATGAAGATAGGGGTTGAGAGTAGGATTGACGAAAGATTAAATTAAAAGGCTATTAATAAATTTGATATATTAAAACGAATGAAAGAAAAAATATTATTGTGTTGGTATGGGATAAAGTTTAACCACTGGACCCTTGAAAGTGCCGAATCGTGTCTTCACCATCGCCACCCGAGTGACATTGTCTGAACCAGGATAAGTTTTAATAATCACTCCTAAGGGCCAGTTCAAAGGGGGAGAATCATCCTGCCCCACGATTACAACTGTACCCACTTGAAAAGGGTTATCCGGTGTCGACCATTTATGTCTAACTTGCAGGGTGTGCAAATATTCAAGTGCCATTTTTCCAGAATGACTGGACCATCTGATCTAACAACTTCTTACGTTGGTTATAGATTCGAACAAGACATGTCAGCGGCCGGTAAGTACTGTAGTGGAGTTGACATCAAAAAATGTGCAGGAGTAATAACTTCTGGATATGGATCCGACGACACTACATTTAAAGGTCGCGAATTCATAACGCATTCAATCTGAATTAGAACCGTTTGCAGTTCTTCATAAGTGAGAAGTTGATTTCCAATCACTCTAAATAAATGGATCTTCAAACTCTTGATATTAGACTCCCACAATGCTCCGAAATGCGGAGCACGCGGAGGGATCATTTTCCTCTCGATACGGCGACTACTTAATTCAGGTTTTAGAGCTTTGTTCAACTCTTCTAACTGAGCCTTGGCACCTACAAAATTGGTACCATTGTCTGAATATAGACAAGAAACAGGTCCCTCGTCTTGCAATAAAGCGCTTGAATGCGGCTAAGTATGTATCAGACGTTAAGTCTGAGACCAGCTCTATGTGTATAGCCTTAGTGACTAGGCACACAAAAAGACAAATGTACGCCTTTTGAGAGTGTTGACCACGGCGTCGTTTAAGGGTTATAGGAATTGGACCTGTGTAATCTACTCCAGTATGAACGAAAGCCTTAGCTTCCTGTATGCGACATGGAGGCAAATCTGCCATCTTAGGAGTAGGATGAGTAGGGTTAACTCTAAAACAAAAATTACATTTATGAACCATGGACCGAACAACAATCCTCGCAGCTAAAATCCAGTAGCGCTGCCGCAAAATCGATATTAACAGACCAGCCCCTGCATGACTATTCAAAACATGGTAATATCTGATAATAAGATGCACAACATGGTCGTGCTTGTGAAGTAGCGCTGGATGTTTAGCTTCGAAAGGTAAGTCGGACTTAGACAGTCGTCCACCAATTCGTAAAATACCTGCTTCATCAAGAAATACTGACAAATTCCGCAGCTTCTTAGATGGCAAGTTATTCTTTTTCAGAAGAGCAATATCAACTGCAAAGTGCACATCTTGTACCGCACGAATTATTGCCCTTTCAGCAAAGAGCAAATTCTTTACCCCCCCCCCCCAGAAGGGGTAATCTTCTTTATAAATCTAAAAATGTAAATCACAACTCTCAATAATTTGTCCCAAGAAGACACGCGCTGAGATAAACCATACAGCACGGAAGGTTCAGGTTGAGTGGTAGTAATGGTGAAAATATTCGTCTTGTGTTCCGGTAATTCCTTACAATCACCCGGAGAAAACGTTTTAATAGGCCAATCAGAAGTGGGACGATGCATCCAAGACGGTCCATTCCACCACAAGCTATGAGAAACTAATTGTGACGGCAACATACCTCGAGAGAGGCAGTCACTTGGATTTTCGATTCCCGCAACATGAAAGAAGTTCTGCGGAGCTAGGTTCTCTTGACATTGAGCGACCCTATTACTCACAAAAACAGACCAACGATGCGGGGAAGAATGAATCCAGGACAAAGCTACCGTAGAGTCTGAAAAGGCATAGGTGCCTACTATATGGACTCGATCTCGATAGGTTTCATTAACTAATTTCGACATCAGAAGCGCGGCGCATAACTCGAGACGCGCAAGTGTCGTTATTTTGGTAGGTGAAACCTTGGACTTAGCACATAATAGTCGAACAGATATGCCAGACGCATCAGTAGTATGTAAATATATAACAGAACCATAACCGTTCATACTTGCGTCACAAAAGGCAACAATATTGGCCTTGCAGTCCTTTGATGCACCTACATGATGAGGAATTTCCATAGTGGAAAGAAGAGGTAATTCTTGAGTGAGCGCCGCAAATCGGCGTAACACACTCTCGGGTGGGGTATCATCCCAATCAATTTTACTTAGCCACAGTTCTTTAATTAACAACTTGGCTAACAAAATAACCGGAGAAACCAGACCCAAAACATCAAACAAACGAGCCACTATAGATAATATGTTCCGCTTCGTGCACTTTTCGCAGATTTGGGTCGTGGTGAAGTATAAAACGTCGTCTGAAGGTTTCCATGCTAGCCCCAGAACCTTAGCTGACGTCACTACGTTTCCTTCTCAGAAGTTTACTGGGGTCCGATGAGAATCAGGAAGACTATCGAGTAACCCAGAAGAATTGCTGGACCATTTTACTAAATCAAAAGTTCCAGACTTCAGTAACGAGATTAGTTCTCGGGATAAACGAAAAGCTGTTTCCTCATCAGGAACAGAATGAACTTCAGAGGCTTCAGGAAACTGAGAACTCGCTTCAGCCGCCAGCTGTCGCAAAGTGCGCATAGCTAGAAAAGGACTCGATTTTAACCCAAAAGGAATACGGTTAAAATGAAATGTCCGAACTATTTCGCTATCATATAAAAAAGGAATAATATTCGCAAAAATCTGCGATGGTCATTAACAACACCAATCTGCAAATACATTTGCTTGATATCCGCTGTAATAGCAATCGGGAATAACCGAAAGTTTAATAAAAGCAAGAATAAATCGGCCTGTAAATTAGGACCGGTATGCAAAATGTCATTTAATGACAAACCAGTATGAGTTTTAGCACTTGCATCAAGTACAATGCGAGGCATGAGTTTATCAGGGCGGATGACTGCATGGTGGGGAATATAATACCCGTCATCGCTAACCTCCGATTCACGAACTTCTGTTAAGTAACCATTTGTAATATATTCCTAAATAACTTTAGTATAGCTCTCTCGGAGTGTGGGACATAGTTTAAATTTCCTTTCGAGCGCCATAAATCGGCGCAAAGCATTGAAATGAGAATTACCAAGCTCATTAGGATCTGAATGGAACGGTAAAGCCACAGTATATCTACCCTCACTGTTCCTACTCACCGATAAAGTATATAAATTCTCACACTGTGACTCCTCAGGGCTTAGGAATTTTTTGAGAGATATCTCCTCTAATTCCCAAAATGTTTGCACCAAGTCATTGAGTGCTAGAGCAGTAAAAGATGTAGGGTGAGTATGAATACTAGAATATTCTCCCATCAATACATAACCAAAGGCGGTCAGTAAAGCAGGAGGTGCCATAGTACCTGATTCAACTCTATCTCCGAAATAAATATACGGAAAAAGCTGAGCACCCAACACAAGATCAATTTTACCCGGAATATTCCATGTTAAATCAGCTAAAGGTATGTTGTCCAAATATGACATGTCACACTTTTCTACAAAATGAGAAGGTAATTAGTCTCTAATAAAATCAACAACTAGAGCTTGAATGTAACATTTGTTACTTTTAAATACACGGGATTGTACTTCGATATTCACATAACCATAAATCGGTCGCGAACTCGAACCTATACCCTTCACATAGGAATTATTTAATGGAATTATCTGTAGTTTCAATGGCTTACAACAATCGATGGTAATTAAATGATTTTGTGATCCATTATCAATTAGACACCTAATTACTTGATATTTATTATCAGTGGACTTGGCATACACTTGAGCTGTGGAAAGTAATATATGAAAATTATTCACACTAACGCTCAAGGAAAGCGGAGATTCATTATGTGAAGCCTTATTTATATGAGCCGATGATGCGACCACTGGACCAGAACAGTTGGTGTCGACATCAATATCGCAAGGTAAGCAAGTTTTGGCGCGGTCTGTTTTTACACTGTTGTCGGAAATGGCTTGCAACTCACAATTCTCACTCGTATTGAGATGAGTGGAATGAGTCTGCGTATTTTTCCTATCAAAATGTAAGAGAGTATGGTGTCGTTTCTTGCATAACTTACAAACAGACGACGATATGCAGTTGGAAACAGTGTGAGAAATTCCCAGGCAGTTCACACAGCCTCTTTTGATTTTACAAATTCATATCCATTCTGTGGCGAACCCAAAGATTTGAAGTGGGAGCAATTATAGAGTAATGTATGATCTGTTTGCTTGCAATCAGCACAGGATCCAGAGATAAGCTTAGTTGCTATATTGTCTCTGACTATTGTGTTATCTTCTTTAGAAACAAATGCTTTGGAAGTATGCCCGCCCGTCACATTTTCAGTCAGTCGCTTGTTCATGTTATCTGAAGCGCGAGAATGTAATCCCAAACTTGCACTGTTCATATTGCTTGAACATTTAGAAATTTTAACCTGATCTTTCACGAATAAAGTTAATTCGTTGTAAGTGGGCATTTCTTTATCGCGTACTGACATTTCAAAGGCTTGTACAATTTGAGCATCGATCTTACGAAATGCACATTGAAATAAAATAAAATCTGTAAGATCATGGATGCCTAATTGTTTCAAAGCTGCAACTGCGGCTGAATATTTCTCTATAAATGTATCCAAGCTGTCTGGATTATTGCTGCTAGGCTTTATATCCAAAATGATATTTAAATAGTGAGTACCTAACAGGCGCTTGTCCTGATACCTATTTACCAGATTTTCCCACATTATTTGGTATGTTTCTGCTGTAGTTACAATACCCGCCGTTATCTTCAATGCATTATCTGTTAGCTTGCTTACAGGATATTGCACACGCTGTGAGTTAGTTAACTGGTCGATATCATGAATATTAGCTTTGAAAGATTCATAAAATACTGGCCATTTCTCCATACTACCATCAAAGCTAGGAATATCAATAGGAGGCCACCGAGCGTGGTGGTGTAACGGATATCGTTCTGGCCTCGCATTCGGGAGGACGGCGGTTCGAATCCCCGTCCGGGCATCCAGATTTGGGTTTTCCATGGTTTCCCCAAATTACTCCAGGTGAATGCCGGGATGCTTCCTTCAAAAAGGCCATGGCCGAATTCCTTCCCATTCCTTGCCCCCATCCTTTCCCGTCTCTAAAGACCACGTTGTTAAAAAGGGACGTTAAACTGTTAAAAAAAAAAAAAAAAAAAATAGGAGGCAATTTAACGTGTTCGCGTTCACTCGGACGCAATGGCAATTTCACAGCAGAGGCACTAATTTTGTTGCGAGTTCGTTTAATACGCGTGTACAAATCCTCAAATGCAGCTAATGGGGTATAATCAGGTGTATATTCAGGATCTTTAGTCAAATGTAAATCATTAATCTGATCTATCATAGATTCAAATTTGATCTGAAGGTCATCAATTGTTTCAGAATCAATCATAAAACTTTCATTGGTCCAGGAATGAAACGAGGAGATGTTCATAGAAATCTTATACAATTTATTAACTCTCTCAAAAATCATATCCAACTTTGAAGTTAATAATGCTAGCTTCCGTTTGAATTCTACAGAATCAACATTTGTCCCGAAAGCCATCTTGTAAAATATGATTGACTTAACTGGCTTATACAAAGATTATATTAATCAAACTGATCGTGTCATATCCGACCCCCGGAGGACCAAAAAATAGATGTTGGATAATCTATTTGGGAAAGCCACGTATAAATAGTGTCTTCCCGCAGGGAACGTAATCGTGGTTAATTAATTGGTGAGCGATTTCTCTCCTCACTCCCGCCGACCACAGGCACCCGAAATTCGGCAGCAACGATTCGGCCAGTAATAGCGCAATAAAAAACTGAAATCCACTCACCGTATGATTGTAGCGTCGATTTGCATGCTCAGGCTATAACGTGACACCGGCTGTTATTTCCAGCAAGATGTAACTAGGATGTACTGGATCTGAGCTGTAGAATACTCTTTCCTCTGAAACTTGGCATAACTCGCCGATAGTTAAATAAGTAGCTTAAATCGCTACGATGTTTATGCACGCAAACTTAACCGTCGCGGACGTGAGCTTAACAACAATAGTAACTCATAAAAAAGAAAAGTCACACATATATAATTTCCTTGTGGAACAAGGCACGCAAATATTGCATAGGGCAGTGGATATCTGAATTACGCCAGCTGACCTTTATTCCGCCGCGAACATAGATGCCCGCGGCCGACGGAAAGAAAAATAAGAAATCGCTCAACAAGTCTGCTTATAAGCTTTGTGGAGTCTTTTCTTTTCTATGACCAATTTTATAAGCTCTGTAGTGAACCAGCATGGTTTTTTTAATTTGAGTGTATTTGAGCACAATTTACTTCAATATGTCAGTGAATCTATTGAACAAAGTGTCAGTATCGGTGGATAAGTCAAGAAATTCACAAGCAGATAGGTCCAAAGAAAGAAGCTGATCAATCACTTCTCCTGGGTTACAACTTGCAAAATCAGAAAAAAAAGTGCACTGGTGATCAGGCAAGGAAGTTTCTACAGGGTGAGTAATATTCAGTGCTGGGTTTTCCATGGTTTCCCAAATCACTCCAAGCAAATTCCGGAATGCTTCCTTCAAAAGGCCATGGCCGAATTCCTTCCCATTCCTTGCCCCCCCCCCAATCCTTTCCCGTCTCTAAAGACCTTGCTGTTAAGAGACTTTAAGCAGTTTTTTTTTTTTAAATACAAAATATTCAGTGCTGGACATCAATAGCAACATAGGGCACGTGTCTTCCTCGATTGTGACAATGACGAGGAAATACTAAGTCCAATAACACACCCCTAGAGTTCAGGACATGGTTACACTGTTCGATATCCAATAAACAAACAAGCTCATGAAGAATTCGAAGAGAGACAGAGGAGAAATGTGTGTGTTTTTTATTTTTTTCAAGCAGTCAGCATGTGGGATGTTAAAATCACCAACTAGGATCACAGATGATGGTTTTATCTGTTGATCAGGTTCTACCGCCACCTGACAGTGTTTGGCATCTACGTCGAGAGGCTTACTGGGTGAAATATAAATACAGTTCAGCAAAATGCATGTATCATGCAACAGATCAATTGATACTCCACTGATAATGGGAACCTTAGTTCAATACATCTAGAAGGCATTCTGTTATCACTCCACCCCGCAGGGGCCTGGTACGCAAGTGCCAGGTGCAGCTATGGCGAACCCGCGGTGCCCGAGCTGGAAACTTGTGAGCGCCGCAAGTTTCCCACACCGTAAACTCCTACCATGCTTCAACGACCACCGTAGGGCGTGGCGGTGGAACGTTGTGTGCCTAGGAGAACGGGGATCTTGGCTTCATCGCCCGGATCACGAGGACGGAAGAAACCTCTATAAAAAAAACCTCAACCTCAAGGTCAGCCACGTGCCGACGAGGTGAATGGGTGATGAGGGCAATCACTCGCTAACGTGCAACCTCAGGGGCACCTGCGCACCCCTGTTGTATTAGCGCTTCTTTTTAAACTGGTTTTACTCGTGGGACCGAAACGAAGTCTTCCAATAAAACCACAAAACCCTGCGGTACGGGTGTCCCGCAGGCTAATATAAATACACCCAGTTCTAAGAAGCGGGTGAGGGTTGATAGCCCCCCCGCTTCGGAAGCTGAAAGTAACAGAAAAGAATGTTCGTTAGCGAACGCTTTTGTAATAATTGAAAGGATAGAAGGAACGTTTGAGAAGGTGTCACCCTTCTAATTTCAAAGGGTCTAGGGCAGTGTTTCCCAACGTGGGGCCCACGCCCCACAGGGGGGCAATTTTTTTTTTTAGGGGGCAATTTAGAAATTGACTTGATACGACTTTACCGCTTTCTCTTCGGGTTATTTAAATGCAATGCTACATATAGGTCCAAAATATAGCAAAAAAGCAAATTCTTAAAACAGTGCTGTAAATAATTATTAGGTATAGTTTCGTTTGATGTTAGCAAAATATTTTTTTTATTAAAAATTATGTATGGGGGAGCAAAAAATGTTAAAAGTGGGACATGACCCAAAAAAGGTTGGGAAACACTGGTCTAGAGGGTTTAGTTGGTACCCTAAACAATGTTAAAAAACTGAGGAATGGGACGCTGCTGCTGGAAACAACCAATAGTAAGCAGGCTACCAAACTGCTGAATTGTCAGAAGCTCGGGGAGTTCGCCGTAAAATGCGAACTCCATAAGTCCCTAAATTCCGGTAAAGGCGTAGTCACCTGTCGTGATGTCATGGATTTAGGGACAGACGAGCTTCTGAATGAGTGGAAAACTGAGAAAGTGGTTGAGGTACGTCAGATCACGCGAAGGGTGAATCGCAGTGTTGAAAAGACTGCCACCTTCGTCCTGACGTTTGACACTCCAATATTGCCCAAGAATATTAAGGCCGGGTATCTAAACCTGAATGTCCGCCCGTATGTTCCGGACCCGATGCGCTGTTTTCAGTGTCAGCGGTTCGGACATGCGACGGCGTCATGTAAGGGCAACCCCACCTGTGGGAATTGCGGCAAGGGAGCACATGAGCCGGGTGCCAGTTGTACGCTACCACAGGTGTGCGTCAACTGCTCCGGATCGCACCCGGCCTGGAGTAGAGAGTGTCAAGTGTATCTTGAAGAGCGCAAGATACAGGAGCTGAAGACCAAAGAGCGGATTCCCTACGGGGAAGCTAAAAAGAGGGCCAAGTCGCTCGCCGCTCCAATTTTCGGAATTAGTTTTGCTAAGATGGCTTCAGCTCCCGTCAGGAAGCAGAGTGTTGCTACCCAGACGTCCTTTGCAGACATGGGCACAAGCACTACGTGCTCATGTCAGTGCAGATGCGGTGCCAAACCCTCTAAGGTCGTTACGCCTAAGACCGTGGACGTCGGTAGCAGCACGTCTGCGACCTCGACCACACCAGCAGCAGCAGTAAATGTTCCACCAGCAACAGCAGCAGTTAAAGCCACTCCACCTCCTATTCCTCCACGTCAGTGCCCGTAAACGCATTATCTTCTTCTAATGCAAACGGAGGTGATCAAAAGATTCGGGGCCCGAAGTTTCGGCAGACGGACCCGACTCAGTTTGTTAAATCCCCCTCTTCATCCCCTCCCAGGTTACCTGGTTGTAGGGAAACCAAAACAAAGAGGACGAGGAAGAAAAAAGCCAAAGAGGTTTTTAGTGAGTTTTCTGAGTCGGAGATGTGTATTTCTTCGGAGCCAGAAGAAACTGAAATGCTGGTGGACGAGCCCGGTCTCATTCTCCAGCAGGCAGTTACCAAAGACCCACCCGAACCCGGGCGGGTGAAACTAAACCGGATGGGTGGCCTCTTTACAGCCACCCATCCATATGCATTGATTCTATTTTTTATACTGTTACAACTCATGTCTCGCTTGCCACTATACAGCCGGTGAGACATGTAGTTTTTTTAAATAATCGTTTGAACCTGCGTGGCCTCTTTAGACGCATCCAGGTGTCGTACTGTTAAGTTCTGGTGGCTCCTTTAAGCCACGTCAGATTTTATGATTTATTTTATTTGCTGTCTGTATGGCCGACCCCTTTACAGTCGACCATGCAGATGGTATTTTAGTTTATTCTTAAGCCACGATAAAAGCTGGTAATTTTTAGGGCGCTATTGACCCCGCTGTGGGTTATCCTAAAGCAACAATTTTAACACCGAGATCAACAGTGTGGCGAGCGTTTTAATATTTTGTGTATTGGCCGGTCTAGTGCCTAACATTTTTAGGCAAATCGGCCTAGTGTTAAGATGTATGAGTGGCCTCTTTACCGCCACCCATCCATTCGCATTGGTTTTTATTTATTATATCTTTATAATTCCTGTCTCGCTGGCCACTATACAGCCAGCGAGACATGTAGTGTTTTTAATTATCTTGTGAACTTGTTCGGCCCCTTTACAGCCATCCAGGTGTTTTTTGGTCTTGGGTCGTGGTGGCCCTTTTGAAGCCATATTTTATTTTTGTGAATTATTTTATTTGCTGTCTGTATGGCCGACCCTTTTACAGTCGACCATGCAGATGGCATTTTAGTATTCTTTTTAGCTAAAGTGTTAGCTGGTCATTGTTAGGGCGCTAATGACCTCGCTGTCGACGCGCCCTAAAGCCACAAAAAACAAACAACAATGTTATCACTCCACAAGCACACCGCCACCACCACCACTCTCTATAGAACTAGTTTGAGAAGACCTATCACTCCTGTACTCAGAGTGATTTGCGAATCCAAGGTCCGCATTAGAAGTATCTAGAGAAAAGTTGGTTTCAGCAAGCATAATGGCATCATAAGTACACATAGCTAGGACTAATCTTAACTCTTTTAGTTTTGTCCGAATTCCATTAACATTTTGATAGTACATATTTATGTTGTTTTTCCATTGGACTTGGATAGTTTTTTAACTATTTTGTGTGCTAGGTTGATATATTTTATTGTGAGGCCAGTTTCACCTTCTTTGGTGCGCTTCTCGAGTTTAGCACGAAGATTAACTAAGAACGTTCGCTCCTTAGGAGTTCAGCCAATGCCTAGTGAGACTTCAGAAAGAGAAGGATCCTTGCATACAATTTATTGCACTTAAAACCCTTCATAAGTGTTACGGGAGCGTCTTTGCAACTTAGTAGTAATTTAACTGGCCTTTGCCTAGAGTTAGATTTTTTCACCAAGGGAAAGAATGGAACAAGATCCTGTTTGACCTGTCAATAAACTCAGCTATTAAGGGAGAGTGGGGTATTGGCTGTCACCAAGGTATCTCGTAACTGCTTTGCAGCAGAGGGGTTGTAGTGTGTGCTGCTACCTGGTGGCCTTTTATGGAAATCCTGCTGAAAGCGACACCACTTGGCAGTGTCTATCTGAATTTGGTGCAGAGAAGATGTTTTTCACGTCCTTTGATTTACCTGTATGGAACAGCTATCTTCACACCACGGTAAGTACTTGAATTTCACATATGTAAATATTGTTGTCTATCGTATACTGTACTATGATGTGTAAACTTTTTAGTGGTACGTTTGTTTAAGACGTAGGGTAGATGCTTATTTTCTTTTAACCTTTTTAAATATGGCGTGCTCTGGGATTAATGGCAGTCAGACGGTCTGAGGTATTGGCAGTCAGTTTCCTCATCGAGCGGTATTACCCCGACCACACAGAACATTTTTTTTCTTTGTTTCAGATGCCCAGAAAGTGGGTTAGAGCAACTGAAAAGGCTAAGTGGACTGCTGAACAACTTGAGCAGGCCAAAAAAGCCGTTAATGTTGGAATGTCCATCAGGAAGGCTTCAAAAACCTACGACATACCATTTAGTACCCTTCAAGAGAGAAAAAAGAGTGGTAATGTTAATGCCCCTACATTGGGGAGAAAGTGCGATTTTCCTCGTGAACATGAAATTGCCTTAGCTAAACATGTAAAGACATTGTCGAAGATTTTTTATGGTATGAGGACAACTCAGTTAAGATGAACTGCCTATGAATATGCCATAAGGAACCAAACAAAACACAGGTTTAATAATGATAATAAAATGGCTGGATTAGATTGGATGTACGGGTTTTTAAGAAGACACGGCATTAGCGTGAAAAAACCAGAGGCTACCAGCATTGGTCGAGCAGTTGGATTTAACAAAGAAAAAGTGAACAGATTTTATAAGAATTTAGAAGGAGGAAATAGTCAAATATAAATTCAAAAATACAAATATTTGGAATGTTGACGAAACTGGTATTTCTACAGTGCAGGATCTGGGATTGGTAGTTGCTGAAAAGGGGCAAAAACGAGTAGGATCAATAACTAGTTTGGGAAAGAGTAATGTTTATTTTTCCTCGCCAGAAAAAATCTCCTTTGTTGGAAAAATGTGGTCCACCTGGTTCCATTTACAGTTGCTCGAAATCAGGATGGATAACAGTAGAGCTATTCGTGATTTGGCTGACCCATTTTGCTAATTTTACACATGTAAGTGAAGATAATAAAATGCTATTGATTCTTGACAATCACAACACTCACTGCACTCTGGAAGCTTACGACTTCTGTAAAAAAGCATGGCATTGTGATGGTGTCCCTCCCACCACACGCTTACCACAGGATTCAACCATTAGGTGTTACATTTTTTTCTCCGCTGAAGAATGTGATCTTTTTTAAAAAAAAATCTAGAAACCATGTAAGAATAACACCCTTCGATGTAGTTGAGCTTTTTGACAAGGCCTACCCAGTAGTTGCTACTATGGCTAAAGCCACTACCGGTTTTGCAGCAACTGGGATTCATCCTCTCAACCCAGGGATATTTACAGATGAAGACTTTTTGGTGGAGACGGTTTTTCAAAGACAGGCTGATTTACCAGAAGCCATCGACAGTCCCATGAATACAGCATCAAATGATTCATTGGTGAATCCAGACGAACCAAATCCAAATCATCAGATCATCGATTCACATAGTGCAACTTCCATAAATACCGAAGAACAGAAAGACTCTATCATCAACAACAAAGTAGCAGTTCCAATAGAAGAAATTTCTCCACTACCTGGGTGCAGTACTTGGCCACATAGTTTGACTACCAAATGATAAAGACCCAAGCAACATTCAGAAATCCTCATATCGACTCCAATAAAGGAAAAGCTTGAAGAAAAAAAATAGAAGAAAAAACGCCAAAAAAGAAACTGAGCAGAAGAAGCAAAATAAGCTGAAAAATATTGACAACAGCAGTAAAATTAAAAAGAAAAAAAAATGCAAAGGAATATCCTTGCAGAGAACTCTTTGACTCTGACTCTGGAAACTCTAAAGATGAAAAAATGTTGTGCCAAGTTGAAACTGATAAGGAAATTTGTTTTCATTGCAATGAATTCGGTATAGGGTGGAACTTTGATTCCGTTGCACTATTTGTGGAGTATGGGCTCATCAAGCTTGCTCCGGATGGGATCATGCAGAGGGCTACAAGTGTGATTTTTGTATCTAAGAGTGACATTATTCATTAAGCCTATTTTCACATTTCCAATAATTTTATGTCTCAATTTTGTAAAATAAATACATTGATTTAAAAGAAATTGAGTTGTAGTCAATTGTTACCTTATCTTTTGATTTATTATGATTTTCAATGGGTTTAAATGCTGACTGCCATTACCACAGGGTAGGGGAAATGGCGGTCAAAGCTACATTTTTGTTTAAATTTTTTTAAAAATAAAACGTGAGAGTTGAACGAATTTTAACGATGTTACAATAAAGTTGAATATATTCGTAACCGATAGCACTAAAATAGCATTTAAATTAACTTAAGTGATCGCCATTACCCACTCTCCCCTATATCCTCAGAATCACTATTAGTTTTTGATAGATGTTCACTAAGAAGTTCATCACTTTCCTCCAAATTTGAAACCTTTACTTCGACACTGCAAAGACGTGGTTCCAGGTCAACAAGCTGATTGGAGAGTTTTTCAATGTTTTTCCGGATACTGTTCATTTCCTCCTCGAATTCATTTTTGGTAGTTAGAGACGACATCTTCTGCAGCAGCAGAGCGATATTCACCGACATTGAAGCATATGTGCCACAATAGGCTATTTGACAATATTAAAAAAATATTATAAATTGAACTTATTCTCATAGATTAATGCTTCAGGAAGCTAATTTTATCAATTTTGAAAAGAAAAATGGATTATTTTTAATATAAAAGCGAAATAAAAATTTTACTTTTCTTACCTCTGGTCACGTGACAGAAAACGCTCTAGGATTGGTGGTCGCTTGAGTGACGTCACACGTCTGTAAACGCTGCGGCTAGGAATGGAGCGTTTCCTATTATCCAAGTTTTCAGCTATTTTTATTGTTTGTTGCTGGTCATTTCTTGTTATTAATGAAATTTCATTTTGAATACAAAATCGAGAACATTATGTAAAAGCCTACAGCGGAAAAATAACGAAAATAGACGCCTTATTTGTGGGGCTGGCTATAGTAAAAAAAACCTGACTTTTATTCTACTGAGCTTAAAAATATAACAGCTTCTATTTGAGACTCTTTTATATTTAAATTGAAATTTAGAGATTGATTGTTTTGCGTTAGGAAACCATACGTCGAAAAATTCTGTGCGAAATTTGTGCAGTCATGCTGAAAATAAAGAAAAGTTGTATGGGTGTCGCAAATATGCGGAAACAAATTAAGGTATTTCTTGTAGCTAATAAGCAGCTCTTTCAAATAAATATAGTAAGAGATTGGTATAATGTGGTATAATGAACTAAAACTCAACATGAAATTGGCTCAGTAGTTTTTTTTTTTTTTTTTTTTTAATTAAAAATAATCTTTCTGTTTTAATGATACTATTGTATTACGGAAAAATCATGCGTAAACTTACCTTGAAGCTCGCCAAAAGCAATAGCAACACACAAATCACTACTAACACGCAGAAATACAGCGTAATCATCGACCAAACTCAATGGATTATCGCGGCCGACTGAAGCGCTTGTTCGGTGGATCACAGGAAGCCCATTGTTCAAACTATTTTTTCTATTGTTAGGCGTGAATTCGTTGAAAATAAACCTTTGTTCCGAGTAGTATGGTTTATCTACTTTGAATATAAATAACTATTTTGCCTGCGTAGACAATTATCAAAACTGACTTTTTTCCCTCTAGATTTAGAAAATATCACACTGTGCGGCGTCCTCCCGGATGCGAGGCCAGAGCGTTAACCGCTCTCTCACCACGCTCGGAACAACTGGATGTTGTGGGCCATTTTTCTTAATTGCAGGTTAAAGATTATGGATAGATAATATTTTTTTGTCAATAAAACTGAATTTGTTTGTTTATTCATTTACCTACCTCGTTTCACTTCATCTCACATGAAGAAACTGTGAAGTGTTCACTATTAACATAAAGAGAAGCAATTAAGAAGTAGTGTCAGGATAGCTGCGTGATTGAAGAGTGGTAATGGAATTCAGAACGTCCTACGTTCGAAGAATCTTGGTTGGGATAATATTTTTTGTGTGAATTTTTTTCGGTATTTGTTTGCTGTTTTTTGCACTACCATGTTTTTATTCGAAGAATTCATAATAGTTGCTAAGCGTCATGCAAGTGTTTGAAACAATTTGCTAGTTTTTATTTTTAAACTTACCAGAGAGAGAATATCATGCAAAAAATACAGGTGCACGGCCGTGAACAATGGAATTTATTTTAGAAGTGACATCACATGTAGAAATTTCATGCTAATCTTGCAACATTTCCGGAACGCTTTGTGTCCTTTTCGTTGGAATTTTTACGTGACGATACAACTTTAGGTTACCTTCCTGACATAACTGCGTCTATTAGACGATATTTACTTTTAATGTGCAAGTCATTTTCATTTTATTTTTTTTTTAAACTTTTTTTCGGTGTGCAATTTCATTTTTGAAATCTTCTTTGGTTGTTTCAAATGGTTGTAATTCGCTTGTTATCCAAAAATTTGTGAAGCCTTCAGAAAAAATAAAAGAAAAATTAAATTGATTTTCTGGTGGATTTTCGGGAAAAAAAATATTATGCAATCCAACCAACAGCAACTAGTATCCAAAGAAAATGACAAAAGAAAACCAACTGAAAATATTCCGAAGCGACGATCGAACCACAGGACCAACCCTAATAATTCTCGCCTTAAACAACGTATTACATTTACTCTACGAAATTGCGGTGTAAATGAGATTCACAGAAAATCGTAAGTGACAATATCAAATTGAAGTTGTTGCATTTTTAAGCTCCACAGAATAAAACTCAGTGGTTGTTTCTATAGCTAGGCCCACAAATAAGGCGTCTACTTTCAATATTTTTCCGCTGTAGGCTTTTCCAAATTGTTTTCGATTTTATATTCAAAATGAACCTTCATTAATAACAAGAAATAACCAGCAACAAACAATAAAAAATAGTTGAAAACTTGGGTAATAGGAAACACTCCATTCCCAGCGGCAGCGTTTACAGACGGGTGACGTCACGACTGCCGTTGCACGCGCCAGGCAGCAAATGATCGTTTTGGCGGGCTATTATATTCTTTAAATTTTAACTTTGAATTTTTCGCAAAATAATGCACTTTTGTCAAAAAATCTCTTCACTCGGTGAATAAGGTGTACCAACAAAAAATTTAAAACCATTTTCAAGAAGTAATCAAATACCCTTTTTGTGATAAACAATAATCTCTGTCGCAAATCCAATTTTTATTTTCGCCTTTTGTGAAAGAAGAATATTCTTTTCTGCTTATTCTAACACAGTCAGGATGAAACCATCGCGTACAGTTACTACTGCATTGTACTTCTGTATTAACCCTAGATCACTAACCTTATTTTTCAACGCTTATTACTAACCTTCGTCGTTTCGACTACGCTGTCATAAAAATAGGTTTATAAGGTTTTATTAAATAAAATAATTATGTCTTTTAGATATTTTTTATTACAATCAATTATTATGAAATTTATAACATTCTTATTTATTTAAATCACATATTTATTACTTAATCAGCCTTTACACTGAGACCATATTTAAAACACAATACTAGAAAATAATACTAAACTAGAACACAATACTTTATAAAAAACTCAAATAATTAAAATAAACATATAGAAACAACAAAAAAATAACATTTTGGTAAAAAAAAAACTATGAACTAATTTGTGACACACATCAAGTTTGTGTTCGCCACACAACGATTTATTGCACTTATAGCAACTAGATTTCGTCATCCTTCGTTTTGCTGATGGGCATATGGCACAAATTTTTCTTTTTTTAGCGATAGGATGACCTGCAGCTTCCCTTTCTTCAGTCTCAAGTGTCAAACTCGATCTACTACTTCCTGGCAAATTCAAAATTTGTGTAATAGAATCGCGCAGACCAGTTTGAAGTGTGGGCACAAGTATTCGTTTTTGCATATGTGGCTTGACTAACTTATGATGTAAACTTTTCAAGTAGTAATGCCTCGATAAAGGTTTTTTATTTGCTTCCACATTGTTAGTTGCGTATACAATGTAACTATTTATGAATGCTATATTGAGCATTCCGTAAAAATTGCATAGAGGCCAACGTCGAGTTTTGCGGCTGCAAGAAGCAAGGGAGCACATTTGGTCCAACGTATCCTACCCCACCTTTGGTTTGGTTATAAAATTCAACCATTGTTGGCTTCTTAGAAGTCTCATCCATCTTTCCTTCTTCATCGCAAGTTGAAAAGTAAAAATACTACCTTTTGAGGTTTGGGCTTGTATGAAAGCAACGTGAGTTCATTGTCACAGCAGAAAATAGCTGTACCAGTTCTACGTGTGCGCTCGTTTTGTAACTCTGTCGGTATTTCTCTTTTGTTTGCTCTTAGAGTTCCTACTAAAGTAAGCTTGTAAGGTTCTTTTAGTAAGGTTTTGGCTAATGGCACAGAGGTGAACCAATTGTCCATTGTTACGTTCCTATTAGTGCCATGAACAGTACGTGTCAATGTTTTCACAAAATAATCTCCGAGTGGCAAGCCGTTGGTTTTAGTAAAAGAACCCAGATAGGGTTCTGCGTCTACCATATTTTTCGTGGAATTATCTACTACCATGACAATTTTAATGCCATATTTATTTGGCTTATTAGGGATATAAATTCGAAATGGGCATCTTCCCCTGAAGCAGAGTAACTGTTCATCAGTAGTAAGGTAAGAACCAGGTTTGTAGTTTTCTTGACAGGCAGCTATAAAAAGATTCCACAGATCACGAAATGGAGCATATACATCAGTGTGTCTACGTTGTTGACGCGTAGACTTGTCGTCAAATCTAAGGCAGCTTATTAGGAAATCAAATCTCTCATTCGACATTGTACTACGGTATCTATTTCCACAAAAAGTAGTATCAAATATCTCCTTTGATGGCAAATGGTTATCCTTCATTGCTGCAGTTAACGTAAGAATTCCAATAAGAGCTCTAACCTCACTAGCATCTGTTGATCTCTGAGTGGCGGTTGCGTTCTTGTATTTTGCAGATTTTAGTGCAATCTCAGCATTGGTATGTGTGACAATTATATTTACCATATCATCTGTAATAAAAGCCGAAAAGCAACCCAAAGGATCCAATTCATTTCTGCAAATGCGAGTAGGTCCAGGTCTAACGTGCACTATGTTTCTTGCAGCTGTTCGGCTTTGTGACCTAGGTTTTAGCGATGACCATTTGTGCTTGTCTTTTCCGCGAAGTATGTTACGCGATGGTATAATAATCAATTCGTTACGCTCCTGTGCCGAAGATTAGATATCTGATCTTCTATTGATGGAGATGCATGGTCATTTACCTGAATGTCTTGAGCTGGAGGTGGATGTTGTAACAAAGAAGAAACCTCATCCTCGCGATCTGGCTCATAAGCGGGATCAGGCTCGATGTGGTCTTCCTTCTCACTCCCTGAGGAATTTTCTTCGTCACTATTATCGGCTAATAATAGCTGAAGAATCGTATCTAAAATTAAAAAAAATAATATACATTACTTTTATGATGTTAAAACTAAAAATAAACATAAAATATTATAAGCACAATAGTAAAAAATATAACGTTAATACTAACCTTCGTCGATGCGACGAGCCATGGTCGCTGGTCCGGCGGTCACAAACCTCCCACACTAAAAACACTACCGTCCGTCGCGGGGGCAACGGGTCGACTGAAATTACACGGGAGTTGAAATAGGAGCGACCGCGCACTCAAAAGTTACGGCACTTTTTTGGAATTCGCGTCGCCGATTCGACGAAGCTTAGTGATCTAGGGTTAAAAATTAGTTTGATACAACACGGACAAATATCTTGCTTATTAACGGGTACCATTGTATTCAAACCAGAAGAGCTGAGATACTTTGATTTTCGGTATTGAGTTTAATGCCTTGTGCGAAAGTTCTTCTAAAAATTACAATAGAAATAAAGTTTGTAGAAAATTTTCTTATACTCTTGTACGTTTCTGTTCACAGAAAAGATATATATTTGGAATTTTATTTCGCCGCAGTATACTCTCTCCTTTGTCGTCCCAGCAGCATTTCTCACTTAACTGACATCGTTCTGTTCATTGATGACAAGTCCAGTAAAGGGGTCGTAAAAAGTTGGTCTCACAAACATTATATCACGTAGAAGATTTTTTTCCCTTACATTTTATATATATTGGTGAGAGTATGCAGAAACGAAGTTTTCGACCTCCGAGTCCCTCGGCACAATTTTCAGCGGCCAAAAAACGTCAAAATTTTAGTACGTTTTTCAGTTTTTCGTCTATAACTCCTTCCTGATGAGTCCTAGCAAGAAATACTATATTTCCAGTTTAAAAGAGGACAAAATTTCTACAACTTTTGTAGTATAAAGTTTTTTATAAACTCAAAACTAAGCGATCTACAGTTCTTCGAAAATCAGCAAAATTTCAAACTTTTTCCGAAAAGTTGAGTTTTTACCTACTTTGTCGCTCAAAGTGACCTATATATATATATATATACATAATTGATATATACGTATTTCGTTGGTATGATGGCGCCAAGTAAACACGCGTGTGATGGCTGCTCCGAAATAATAAAAGAGAATGCCTCAAGTATTCTGCCTTGCGAGTGTAATTCCTGGTTTCATTTAAAATGTTCAGGAATGGACCATAAAAAGTTTTAAAAAGTGGCCGCCGATATCAAGAAAAACAAATCATCGTGGACGTGTGTGTCGTGTATAAGTGAGGTTAGTGTTGTTGTTTCTGACGATATACATGATTGTAACGATGATGAACTGTCGCAAAAAAGAACTTGTTTTCAATAAATACTTCATACCATTTAAAGCTAATATTGAAAAATGCCTCAAGTCGGAATTGGCGACAATTTCTCAGCAAAAGATATATCAAAACATTGTGCACAACTGGACAAAAGAGTCAGTGAAATTGAATCCAAGTTGGTAACATTTGAGTGCGGTCCAAATATCGACGGTACAACATCTGAGGATATTATAGCCGAAGCAAATGAAAGAAAAAAACGTGAAAAAAATGTGATAATCTACAATGTTTCGGAGTCCAGTAAACAGGTCGGCTCTGATTGTTTACGTGACGATCGCGAACTTTTATCCAAAGTATTCCCCCCTGAATCAGCTGACACTCTTTCCACCGTTAAATTACGTGGGATTGGTCGTCCAGTAGATGGAAAAACCCATCCATTACTCGTCAATACACCATCAGTGGCTGATGCAAGGCGTCTATTACAAGCTAAAGCCGTCGGCACTGACAGTGAAAAAATTCTTATCAAACCTGACTTGACCCGGGAGCAGAGAAAGCACCTGAAGAATCTTCGATCTGTATTAAATGACTTGTTCAAAAGTGGTGATTCCTCAAAAACAATTAAACATGTCAATGGAGTTCCTAGAATAGTTAAAGCTTCTACTTTTCGTTTCCCCAAAGAGAAGCGCACATTTCAAACAGGATCTTCTAGTGTATTATCAGAATACCAAGGGGCTCAGAACTAAGTTAAAGAACTTCTTAGTCTCATCTACATGCTGTCACTGTGATGTGTTGTGTATTACTGAATCGTGACTCCACTCATCAATATTGGATGATGAAATAGTCAGCAATAACTATAATATTTTTAGGAAAGATAGAGATAAAAGCACTAGCAATTATAAGCGTGGTGGGGGTGTCTTCATCGCTGTTAAACGTAATATAACTGTAGAACCAATTGATGTTACTGACAGTGACTTGGAGCAAATATTTGTCAAAATCAAGGGATTTCATACTCACATTATTATAGGATGTGTATATATACCCCCGCATTCTCGCACTGATGTTTACCTAAGTCTGCTGTTAATTTTATTAGAAACAAATATCCTAATAATAAACTAATGGTTTTTGGTGACTATAACATTTGTAGCAGTTTGTCGCAGCTAGAGTGTGAAAGCCTGTTAAATGAGAAATTTCTTCTTTCTGGATGTGTCCAACATAATACAGTTCAAAATGACAATGGTAGAATTCTAGATTTTTGCTTCAGTGACCTTGACATTGTTATTGACAAAACTCCTCCAATTGTTGATGAAGACAAGTATCACCCAGCCCTGTCTGCTCATCTTAAATTCTGTTCTAATGTGAAACAGAATGATACCTCTTCATATGCATTCAATAGTGCTGATTACGCATCACTGAATAAGTATTTCCTTAGGGTAAATTGGATTGATCTATACAAAATAGACAACATTGATGATAATGTGAACTGGTTATATGGTATTGTACATGAAGGAATAGCTAAGTTTGTCCCGTTAAATAAGAAAAAGAATAGAAATTATCCATGCTGGTTCTCCAATGAACTCATATTCACTATTAAGCAAAAGAAAATAGCTCATAGGAAATACAAAGTGAAGAAAACAGAGAGTAATTATTTAATTTTTAGCAAACTGAGGTCTCAGTGTAAAATGTTAAGTGCATCTTGCTATCAGAAATACTTAAACAAGGTTGAAAATGGCTTGAAAAGTGATACAGGCAAATTCTGGAGCTTTATGAACAATAAACGCCATAGTGGTGTTGATATTCCAGCTACCATGGCCTGGGACAATGTATCTGCAAATAATGGTAATAAGATCAGTAATTTGTTTGCCTCATTTTTCAACAGTATTTACAAGACTCCACCTGACAGACCACTGGATCCTGTTGATGAACTAGAGGAGTTTACAAAATGTAATGAAACTCCAGATGCACACATAGCAGAATTTGAAGTCCGCTATGATGCGGTTTTTCGTCAACTATCTTCACTGAATATTAATAAAGGTGCTGGACCCGACAGAATACCAAACATTCTCCTAAGAAACTGCGCGGTGAGTCTATATGAGCCTATCACCCATATCTTTAATAAATCTCTGGAAACTGGCAATTTTCCTGATCTATGGAAATTGTCCTACATCAGCCCCATCCATAAAACTGGAGATAAGACAAATGTGGCTAACTATAGACCAATATGCATCCAGTCATCACTTACAAAACTTCTGGAGAAAATAGTCCTACCACAACTGACGTTTGCTTTCAAAAATATTATAGTTACCAGACAACATGGTTTCTTTGGTGGCAGATCCACAACCACCAACTTGTATGGTTATGGTAACTACATACTAAATTCACTGAGCAGAGGTAAGGAAGTACATGCACTCTACACAGACTTCAGCAAGGCCTTTGATACGGTGAACCGTGAAGTTCTACTAGAAAAGCTGCATTATTATGGTGTCAGATCAAAAGCACTGAAATGGTTGTGCTCGTACCTCTCAAATAGGCGTCTGCAGGTAAGGGTTGCTGGTCATTTGTCAAATTTATTCATTGTCGCTTCTGGTGTCCCGCAGGGTTCACATCTAGGTCCAATTCTATTCTGTATCTTTATTAATGATATTGGTGACAACATCTGGTCTCAATACCTACTCTATGCAGATGACATGAAGATTTACAGAGTAATTAGTAGTGAACAAGACCTGACCTACAAATCCTCCAACAAGACATTGACGAGCTTGTGAATTGGTGCAGGAGGAACATGTTAACATTAAACATCAAAAAGTGTGCAGTGATCTCTTTCTCACGATCTCACAACCAACTGCCTGCAATTTACCTGCTAGACAGTCAAATTGTCCAAACAGTAAAAACAATAAAAGACCTTGGTGTGATTATTGATGATAAACTAACCTCCTCTGGCCATATAAATTATATAACACTTCGTGCCGATCGAAGTCTAGGCTTTATCTATAGAGTAGGCAAGGAATTCAGAAATACCAAAACATTGACACTTCTGTTCTCAACTTTTGTCAAACCCATTCTTAACCTATTATAATCATTCTGAGGATGTAATAAATATCAGTGATATTTATCACCAGCATAAGCTGAGTAGCCCAATAATCCGCAGACAAGTGGCTGACCTGTCTTTCTTTTTCAAAGTTGTCAATGGGCTGATTGACTCGCCGGAAATCTTAGCTGACTTTAGCTTTGTGTGCTCAAAGTCTGTGCTAAGAACCAGAAGGCTGCTTGATGTTGAAAGTACAAACAGAAACTATGTGTACCACGCACCCAGAAATAGAATTGCCAGGTTGGTGAACCTGCACTCATCAGACATTAACTTTTTTGGAGGTTCACTTTCATGTTTTTCAGCAAACATTAAAAAATTACTGACTGATTAAGTTAACAAAATCTTTTTCTTGTGTCTGTCATACTGTAAATTTTTGTATTTAATCTAACCAATTATGCTTGGCTTGCTTATTGTATATATTTTTTTGTACAATGCCGATTGGCGTAAATAAATAAATAAATATGTACTGTACTATGATCACTAGACATTGTTGGAGATCCCAAAGAATTATGGGGTTATGTTGCCCATATAAACAATATCGTAGTTTACGATATGGAAGACGAAACTCTTATTCATGCATTTAATGTAACCAATAACACATATACATATGCACATTACATTACATTACATTGAAATAACATAACAACGTTAATATAACTTTCGGTTTCTTTATTGGCGGCAATATCGTCTCTGTGATTAGTACGTCTCGCCACGGTGTACTCTCTGGTTGTTTTATCATTGCCCCGGTTATGGTCAGCGAACATCGTTGTTACTGCGTTAGCAGCCGCCGCGACAACGACAGAACTGCGCTGATAACTGTTAATGCCACTATGTGTTTCCGCCACACCAGCCCCCCACGGAGTTGATGAGGCTACGGCTGAAGATGTTTGGGGAACTTTACCCGGCGACCGGATCTTGTGGTTCTCGGGTTGTCCGGCGTATCGTGATCTGTAGTTGTCGTTGCTTTGTTGATTGATGTACTTTTTTTTTTTTTTTAGGTAGTTCTGTCACAGCACTACGTTCGATATTAGTACAATCGTCATTGAGCAGAAAGGCAGGTTTCACTCTTTCTGTGCTGACACATACTGGTTTATCTTTGTTTAAAACAGTTAAAGTTCTATCCTGGCGATCTAACACGCGGTGTGGGCCAGTGTATGGTGGCTGCAGGGCACCACGTACCGTGCACGTTTCAAGGTCCTTGAAAACAAAGGTCGAACTGTGACCATGTCTGGTGGCTGGTGTTGGACTTAGTCTGCACATTTGTTGATGTAGTTTGCCACGAAGTCGGATGTATCTTCCAGACGTTCTTCCGTCGCGGTGCACAGTAATTCACCCGGGAGGCGTAGTGGTTCACCGTACACAAGTTCGGCCGAAGAGGTGCTGAGGTCTTCTTTGTAGGCACTACGAATACCGAGAAGAACGATGGGAAGGGCTTGCAGCCAGGACATACTGGGATGGCACATAATAGCTGCTTTGAGTTGACGATGGAGCCATTTGAGCAGGGGTGCCAGCCAGTGGTGCGGGTTCTTAGCATTCCAGTCAAGAGACCTAGGTTCCGGAGCAGAACAGATTCAAACTGCCTTCCTTGGTCGGTGGTAATACGTAGAGGTGATCCAAATCGTGAAATCCAGCATGCTACGAATGCGTTGGCAACTTCCTCTGCAGTGATGCGTTCTAAAGGCCAGACCTCTGGCCAGCGAGTAAATCTATCGATGGCTGTTAAGCAATAACGATAGTTTCCTGACGCTGGAAGTGGTCCGATTATGTCCAAATGAACATGTTGAAACTGGGCAGATGGCATTGTAAAGTTTCCGACTGGTGCGTTTGTGTGTCGCGTAACTTTGGCGCGCTGACAATCTTGACAGGCTCGGACCCATGCGCGGCAATCTTTCGCCATGTTAGGCCAGACGAAACGTTCTGATACCAAATGAGTGGTAGCTCTGGCGCTGGGATGACTCAGGCCGTGAACAGACGAAAAAGCTGCTTTTCGGAACATGTGATGATAAAGGGCCTGGGTTTTCCGGTTGAGGTGTCACAGAAGAGGATAGTGGTACTGCCAGGTACTGGGACTTGCTCCAATCGAAGTGATGTTTCGCCACTGATGAAAGAACGGATTTCCGGATCGTCCTTCTGAGAGTCTGCCAAAGCGGAAAAGTTCAAGGTTCTGTCTGCGATTCCGTCCACCCGAGACAGTGCGTCTGCGACTTCATTGGAAGAACCTTCAATGTGTTCAATATTGGTGGTGAACTGCGCAATGAACGATAATTGATTCAGTTGCACAGGCGGGAGCTTGTGACGGCGTTGCTGAAACAGGTACGTAAGTGGCTTGTGATCGGTGTAAATTGTAAACTGGTGGGCTTTCAAGATGTGCCGAAAGTGTTGAACGGCTTCGTAGATAGCGAGTAACTCGCGATAGTACGCTAGCCATTCTGATTGCTTTGGTGAAAGCTTCTTAGAAAAGAAGGCTAAAGGCTGCGACGTAGCGTTTACATGCTGTTGTAGACAAGCCCCTACAGCTGTGTTGTAAGCATCAGTAAACAATCCTAGATGTGCGTTGAGATCGGGATGAACTAGTAGCGTCGATTTGGCAAGGCTGGCTTTGCAGGCATTAAACGTGCTTTCCTGGTTCTGATTCCAAGGTACAGGTTAAGAGCCTCGAAGGTTGGATACTGCCGAGTGGAGAGAAGCCTGGTATTCTGCTGCTGAAGGTAGGAAACCGGCGGTAAAAGTTCACCATTCCCAAAAAGCGTCTGAGTTCACGAACTGTATGTGGAAGGGGAATGTTTTGCAGGGCGCTGATCCGATCTGGTAGTGGTCGAGTGCCAACGGCAGAGACTTCGTATCCCAAGAAGGTAACACTTGGAGATGCTAAAAACACTCTTACAAGCGTTAACGAGAATCCCATAAGATGACAGCCTTTGGAAAAGTGATCGCAGATGGCACTCGTGCTCTTCAGGGCCCTTAGAGAATACCGGTATGTCATCTACATAGGCGAAGGTGAAGTCTAAGCCAGATAGGACTTCATCAATGAAACGCTGAAAGGTTTGTCCGGCATTCCGCAACCCGAAAGACATAAACGGAAACTCAAAAGTCCAAACGGTGTAATAATTGCTGTCTTTGGAATGTCGTCCGGGTTCACAGGAACCTGAGTGTAGGCTTTGACTACGTCGACGACAGAGTAGATAGTGCATCCACGCAACTGGTGGCTGAAATCATGGAGATGGTGAGGTGGATACCTATCTGGAATTGTCCGTACATTGAGAGCTCGATATTCTCCACAGGGACGCCAACCCTTGTCTTTCTTTGGGACCAGGTGAAGAGGCGAGGACCATGGTCCCTCTGAGCGGCGAGCTGTGTCCTCCATTAACATCGCTTCGAATTCTTTCTTAGCAATCTGAAGACGGTCTGGAGCGAGGCGACGAGCACGACAAGAGACAGGTGGTCCAGGTGTTGTGCGAATGAAATGTACGGTAGAGTGCTTTATTTCTCTCGGCATTCCAGGTGGGCGCGTGAGATCTGGGAAATCTCGCAATATTTCATGAAAAACTGTAGTGGCCTTTAGTGATTTCACACTAGGTTGCTTCCAGTTAGCCGGCTGTACAGGCACTGACAATCCTGTCAAGCTGTCAATGATACGCTTGTTGTGACAATCCGGGAGCAAGTGATAATGTGCAAGGAAATCGGAGCCTATGATAGGAACAGCTACATCAGCTATTATAAATCTCCAAGATAAATCGCGCCGCAATCCGAGGTTCAGCTTGAGAAACAAAGTGCCATAGGTATGAACAGTAGAGTCATTTGCCGCTACAAGTTCATATTTGTTGCGTTGATGACGCCCTTTTAGAAAATCTTTCGGGAAACAGCATAAATCAGAACCAGTATCGATTAAAAATTTATGTCTGCTATTTCTGTCAAAGACAAAAAGGCGGTTACCTCCTGTTGGGCAGCCGTCTACCGCCATCACTGGCTGCCGTTGGGGTTTAACTGAAAGTTACATGGTTGTTGGCATTTGCGAGCTTGGCCGTGAAAACGGCGGTGGTACCAGCAAACCTGAGAGGTGTCAGTACGCGGCGAAGAATCACGGCTGTTGTGAGCGTGCCGCGACTTCGAGGGGCTGGCTTCGAGAACGAGTGCGAAATGAGGCTTGCAATGTAGCCAACTGCTGCGAAAGTTCTTCTATGCGCTTTGCAAGCTGACTTACCTCGGTATTAGCAGGTAACATGCCGATAGCATTAACATCGGCGTGCAGAGCAGGTGTAGAAACTTCCATAATTTTGTCGGCTAGTATTGCAACTTTGTCTAGTGGTGTGTCGCTTGAGTTTGCAAGATAGCTTGTACCTGTGACGGTAGGCGCTGGATCCATAATTGCCGGAGGAGATTGTCTTGCACTTGAGTGGCACCAGCTAGTGATCTTAAGTGTCTTAAAAACTGGGATGGTTTTCGGTCACCAAGCTCTTCCTCCATTAACAGCTGGCGAACTCGCTGCTCTTCTGATGCAGAGAGGCGACGAATTAACTCGTTACGCAAGTGTTCATATGCATTTTCAGGAGGTGGATTTATTATAATATCTTCCACTTCGGCCGCATAGCGGCTGTCCAGCTGTGAAATTATATAGGCGTACTTCGTCAAATCTTGCGTAATGCCCGCGATGCCAAATTGTGCTTCTGCCTGTGCAAACCACAATGCCGGTTTGTCCGGCCAGAAAACTGGTAATTTCACGGCAAGACGGTTAACAGATGTGCGAGACTGTAGATTGCGGGGTTGCTGTTGAAGCATTTGCTGTCGCAGAATGTGATTTTGCTCCTGTAGCTGGCGTAGTTGTTCTTGAAGTTCGTCCATTATTCAAAAGAGTTCGGATTTTTCGTCGTCGGGGTCACCAATTATGGGGTTACGTTGCCCTTCCCCGCAGGGGCCTGGTACGCAAGTGCCAGGTACGGGTTTGGCGAACCCGCGGTGCCCGAGCTGGAAACTCGTGAGCTCCGCAAGTTTCCCACACCGTAAACTCCTACCATGCTTCAACGACCACCGTAGGGCGTGGCGGTGGAACGTTGTGTGCCTAGGAGAACGGGGATCTTGGCTTCATCGCCCGGATCGCGAGACGAACAAACCTCTAAAAAAAACCCTCAACCTCAAGGTCAGCCACGTGCCGAGGAGGTGCATGTGTGAGAGGTAGATCACACGCTAACGTGCAACCTCAGGGGCACCTGCGCACCCCTGTTGTATGAGCACTTCTTTTATATAATGGTTTTACTCGTGGGATCAATTCCTTCCTCTCACAAAAAAACCAAAAGACCCCTGCGGCCCGGGTGTGTCGCAGGCAAATAAAAATACACCCAGTTCTAAAAAGCGGGCGAGGGTTGAAAGCCCTCCCCCAGAACAAGACCAAAGTAACAGGAAGGCTTGTCTAATAGACAACGCCTTTGTGATCATGACAAGAACGTAGGGATCCTTTGAAAAGGTCTCTCCGTTCTATATACAGAAAGAATTGGAGGGTATAGCGGGAGGTTTGAAGAGCGTGAAAAAGCTGAGGAGTGGGACCCTGCTTCTGGAAACATCTAACCACAAGCAGGCTGTTTCACTCCTTAAGTGTGAGAAGCTCGGGGAGTTCGCAGTGAAATGCGAACTCCATAAAACTCTAAACTCTAGCAAAGGTGTCATCACTTGCAGAGATTTAATGGATATAGAGTCCGAGGAACTCTTAAGGAGT
>JARYHS010005264.1:0-30515 GCA_031002005.1 Vandiemenella viatica
GCAGAAAGATTTCATAGTGTTGTTGATTTCAGTTAAAGGAAGAATTCATAAAAGAATTTCGGGGCATAGTACAAGGGATGATCAAATGAAAAGGTAAGAAACGACGTAAAAACGTAACAGTTAAATATTTGCATATTCCGCCATGGGAGAACGTAGCGAGATATCTCGGGATTCGATTGGAGTCTCTGACTGGGATCGGAGCATGCGCGGGCGCCCGCATGCGCAGTAGAGAGCAGAGGCTCTTATCAAAAGCGGCGTCCCAAATGATGCAGCAGTCCGTATGAGGACAGGATAGCGTACAAGTGGGGGATGTGTACTGTGAGACACTCCGACGCCTACGCAGGTCTATCAAGAACAAAAGACTGGGTCTGCTCACGGAGGGTGTGGTTCTGCTCCATGATAACGCGCGTCCACACGTCTCCAGAGTCACACACATGGAACTGGCCAAGTTCAAGTGGGAGACGTTGGACCATCCGCCCTACAGTCCGGACATGTCGCCCTGCGATTTCCATGTGTCTGGTCCACTGAAGAAACACCTGAAAGGGAAGCGCTTCAACTCGGACGACGTACTCAAGGACGCTGTGAAGGACTGGGTCTCGTCACGGCCACAGGAATTCTAGGAACAAGGAATCCTGCGTCTTGTTCATCAGTGGGATCGTTGTGCTCAGGCCTATGGTGTATATTTTGAATAAAGTCTACATTTGTACCCACCATGTCGTTTCGTACCTTTTCATTTGATCACCCCTTGTGTAAAGGTTTATTTCAGATGGTAAGAAGAAAGATTATGAATTATAACCGGAATGGCGAGCGTTGAAATCCATCTTAGCAAAAATACACGGCAAAAAACGTATTTCTTTCCTAGTGGAAAGTCTTAATGAGCACGACAAGATAAAGGACAATATTGTAAAATTATTTTTAATCATCTTCAAATGTTCAGAGGTAGGATTTGAATATTGATTAATTGAAAAAAAGAAAGGTAAAAAGTATTAGTGTATGTAGAAGATTTTAAAATGCCAGGAATACACTGAAATGGTAGGTTATAAGGCAAAATGATGTTTAACGAGATTGGCAATATCAATGTAGAATTATTACAAGAAATAACAATTCGTTAGTGCGTGTTTCACTACTTGAATAGCTTTTTTCATTGCTCTTCTAAATGAAACACGTTTCTCTAATTGCTGTGCTATCTGTCAAAATCCAAGATGGATCTGGGATTGATGAACAGAGCTACCAATCTAACTTGAACAAGCTTAGGTACTTTTACTCACCTTCAAACTTAGACGAAAATTAGTTCAAAACATAGATGCCAATAATCTCTACCATCGTGGTCCATACTGCTAGAGCACTGTAAAATTATATGTAGCTCGACACGGGTATACTTCTTTCGATCCCCGGTGACGAATAAATTTTCGTTTTGCGGAAGGGTTGGAGGAGTAGCGCACAATTCCTAGTTACCAAATTGTGCACCGTTCGCCTGGGTTTCATTAAAAACTTCTCCGGGACGTATACATCTCTCTTGTTGGTGATTGGACGGAATAGCTAAAAGTGGTGGCACCACTCTAACTAGTATAAAGAAGAAACATACTTTCATTAACGAATGCAGTTGAAAACTGAAAGAATTTTCGGCTGGTTTAAAAATATTACACACAAACATTGCCAGGAGAGTAGTATTGAGTGATATTTTGAATCGTCTTCTTAATTAGATACCAATCATAATTAGCACTCATTTTAAGTTTGAAGGTACGCTGATATAACTCTTGTATCTGTAAAGAGTAGTTAGGAACAGGCAAAAGTATGAAAAGATGAAGATTGAATGGATGGAAAACATATGGCAACAGTGGAACTTAGCAGCGATCCAATTGATTCTAAAGAAACAAATAAAAGCAAAACACTGAAGGTATTTTACGAGGATGTCAAGCCAGATGGACTCACATATACATAACATTTCGACAGCAAGCGCAAGCTGTCAGTTAGGTGTGTTAGCAGTACTTTCTACAATGATAGACCCAACCACTACAACTGCTCCGTTATTTTCTCTTAAGATACAAGTATCAAGATGCAGTAAACACACAAAATTGGTACACTTATTGTTTTTAGTCGTTTAAAAAAGGTTTACTAGTTTTCACTACTATTTGTTTCAATTATAATTCTTACAGCTTTCTCGTAATGAATACAAATGTTCTCTACCATAAGACTATGGTATTGTCCTAAAGTCTGATAAGAAGATGTGATAGGGAATTATAAGGTGCAGGGTAAGTTGAGGCTGTTTGGACCATTACAAGCCTTATACTGTCTAATCAGTGCACGTTATCAGATTTATTATAACATAAAAATTTAACTATGAATGTTGTACAACTAATAATGCCACAAGAAAACTTAATAGCATATGCATTTAAAAAAAAAAATTTGGCAAAACACTGCATAAGAATGAAATTTCAAAATCTGTGGGGCTATTTGCACCGCACGTGGGGCTATATAGATAACATAGTCTGCTGCTTCATAGTGCATGTATTAGCCTTATAAAGTCTTTAATTGTCACCATAAAAGTTTTAAACATTTTCATTGCAATGTGATTTCCAGGAGGCATTCCACGCTTATATTCTACCCTCATTGTTTTCTCTTTCAAAATAATAAATGGTCGAATAAATACCCCACTGGCACTGCAGCAGAAAGCTGCTGTTACATTTTTCCTTCGTTCTAGATTTTTCAGTGATGTAACTTCTCTTTGCCCGGTTCACTAACCACTTTCAAGGGCCTGTTGTTCATTGGAAACCCACTTTTGCAACGTTATATATTCTCTGAGGTTAATTTGAATTTTTAACTCAACGTAAACACCCTTCAAGACGTCGTAGAAACTGTCTTTGTTGAGCTTTTGAAAGTTTCTTTAGCTTTTCTCAACGAAATGTCTGTCCATAAAAAAAAAAAAAAAAAAAAAAAAAAAAAAAAAAAAAATCGTTTCCAGATACCTTTTTTTCATCTCTCCATGGAGTGTTCATGTTCTTTAGCTTTGTAGCTACAGCCTTTCTCACACTCATAGGCGAAGGATCAAAACCACGTCTAGAAAGACTTTTAAGCTTTCCCACCACCTCGATTTCTTGCTCTAGAGACAAAATTGTGGGATGGCCAATAGACTTTCTAATGTTAAGATCTGTGTATTGTTGGTATCATTGATAAAACCTCCGTGAACACGAGTTTCTTGAACTCTTCTCTACAGAGTTGTATATGGAACATTGAATCGCGATGCTACAACTCTCGCACTTAAATTAACACTAAGTACACTACTTTTTGCTTGAGTCATTCTTTCCTCGACCACTGCAAATGTGTCTGGTTCTATATTTCCTTAACATCTGAAAACATTTAAAAACCGTAAATCATCTCCGCATAAATCTCAAAAATAAAATAAATATGCAATATAAACACAAACAAATTAGTATTTCATTATGATACAAGTAGCCCCATCGAAAGTGGTTCAAATAGTTGAGTTCTAATAGTTCGGTAAAAAGGCGAAAAATGGAGTTAGTAGTCAAACAGATCTGTTAAGCACTCCTTGCAGACCATAGTACGACATGCACAAATTAGTAATTGTATTTCACGACAGTTTTTAAATTTCAAGCATTGGATATTACAACAGCGTGATTTCAACACAGGTAGCACTTCCCACAGCTTTTTTAAATGTACTTCGTGTGAGACTCGTTGAAGATATTTGCTCATCTCTTCCGGTTATTTCTTCTACACCACCACACACAAGCTACAACATTGCTAAAGACGTCCAGGATTCGTGCAAAATATGCGCAAAGAACAGTTTACTTAATTTTACTTAATTTTATTTAATTTACCTATAGCCCCATGGCCCAAATAGCTCCAACTTATCCTACACTATATTTCCTGGTTTAGACATGATTTTAATTTGAGTAATAGAAAAAACATAAATCGTAACAACGACTTTTGATTTGTGTGGATATAAAATAAGTAAGTTGATTACAGTTAGTCCCAGATGTTCATATATATTGAGCTTTTTAAGGCAACGCACAATATTTCCAGACTTTTGCTTTTGAACAAGAAGTTTTAAGGAGTTACTTGAAGTAAATGACACACGCAAAATATGAGATTGGAAAGAAGTGCGATACGAAACGATCTCAATGAACCGACGCCCACATTTACAATTATCCATTAGCCATAATACATTTAGCGAATAATACCATTAGTTAACTCCAATATGTTAAAACCAGATTATTTTTGTCAGTGCAGAAAACATAATACATAAACTTTTTTAATATCGGAGATAAATAAAATTTAATTTTCTGATAAAGAAAATGTTACCAAATAGAACTGTGCAGATCTCAAGGGGCGTCTCAGTTGTCAATAACAGGCAGTCTTTATCTGTGATCCTTATTAGCAATGCCATTCTTAAATTATACACATTTGACCCACCAGAAATCATTAGCAATAATTTTTTTTTTCAAATCTTAGAAATTTTCCTAAGATAGTTTCACTTACAATGATAGTTTGAGACGATCTGGAAATTCGAGCACGATTATTACAGAAAACGTGTTCAAATGTTTTTCAGATTGAAGCATTTTGTTTCCACACGAATTTTTAACCTTTACGATATTCGGTTATGGCATTCTCCCTCGCAGCATTCAATCCTCAAATATAGAGAAGAGGTTGACGAATACGTAAAGCAATGAAAGTGATATTGAGTACAGAATTTATCAGTTTAATTAATTAACTGTACATTTCTTTTTTAGATTTCTAAACGATTTTTGCTGTAGCCTACGCTAATATACGTCTGACTAATTTCAGATAAAGAATTTAATTAACGTTTATTGGATTTACTCTCTCTCTCTCAGGTCGGTCGCAGTTTTACGAGATATGTCCCTAAATATTCAACGGCACAGGACAAAAACATCATGTCAGGAGGTAAAGCGTAATTAAATTCTTTATTAATTGCTTTCGTGTGTGTTGTTTGGAAAACAATGGAGGCGGCGTGATTTTTAACGATATAACAAAGGAAAACGTAAATTTATAATGACTAATAATCCCAAAAGTATTATTAGGGGAAAAGGCTATTAATTTCTCTTTTAACGACAACACAGGAAAATTTTCGTGTCAGTTGAAAATTTCTTCCTTACCTCCAGTTTACATGCCATGCCTCCTTTATTGTATCAGATGATTGTTTGTCTATTTAAATAGTTTTATTAAGGCATTTTCTTTTTTTATTTTCCCTTGATGACAATAAATTTTCATCTGCGTTATAAACCATCTGTTTCACATATTTCAGCAGTTATATAATGTAGCTGATTTTTCTTTCCTTTCCTTCATGAATAAAATTACGCCTGCAATACAACTCGCCACAGCTATCTAGCACCAGATTTGTTAGATATGGTTGCGTTATTCGGAAGGGTAAAATGACTATGAAACGCATAACTTGTTCTCTGAATGACAGATGTATTTCTGTTTGTGAAATGTGTAGTTTATGAATCAGAGATTGCGAACCGTCCCAGCATGCACCTAAGTGACTGCAGTAAGTCGTATAAGAACAGCAATCAGAACGGTCGGTACGCAGGTGCCAGGAGTCGAACCTGGTCCTACTGTACCTCAAAGATCAAGTGTAGCGGGGCCTTAACGAGCGGGTCGCGAGATTTTAGTTTAGTTCGCCTATCTGGTCATGCAGAATCCTTCAGTTTTATGTCTCTTTCTTTCAGCTAGCGTATCAAACAGCAGAATATCCACGGGACATGAATAGTAGACTAAGCGTTCAAGCCCACAGACTTACTACGATACACCTACCATGCATTTCAATAAATCAAACACTCCACTGATGCAGGCATTTCTTATCCGATCGAAAATTTACTTCGGAAGCGACTGGCTGGAAGCTTCTTGTTGCTACTGTCGATGATAGGCAGCTAATAGTAGTTGTCTCGTAAAACTGGGCTGATAAACGTTTTCACTATCATCTTTACCAGCTCAAGCCAATATTTTTCTCATAGATTTTTTTATTATTATTATTATTTTAAAATGTTGTAATTCAATAGCATACACCGTAGAGTCAGTCAGCGTATTAAATGGCGAGATAGCCACATGTTGGAAGGAACGCCTGCTATGTTTGGCTTTGCATATAAATGGCTTTAATTAAAAATTGTGTTCGTTGCAGATATCCTTACTATTGAATACAATACTTATATCGAAAACTATTTAACGAAATCATGAGTTACATTTACGGGTTCGTTTTTTGGCAATGTATTTCTTTATATGTATGTAGTGTTGCAAACTGAAAAAAAACAAAATGTTTTTTTTCAACTTTTTGAAAAAAAACATGAAAAAAAACCTAGCACCCGTGTTTTTTTTCTAAATTTTGTTTTTTTTCAGAAAATAATATATTTAATAAATTATAGTTTTATTTAAGGAACTTCCATTTTACAAGTGTGTTTTAAGTCTTACTGAATCATATAATGTCTAACATAATGATTCATAAGTGTATCTATATAGGTAACATAATTTTATTCATCCTCTATGTCAGTACCACATTCACTAGTATCAGTAATACCAACACTAGTTCGGTCGGTGTCGGAATTTTCTGTCTCTTCTTCTGTCTCCTCTAACTTCAGAAATAGTTAAATTTTCTTTTACTGGTTGTTCTTATATTGTACGCAAAAGATTTTCAGATTGAAATTTTAAATTGTGAGCAAAGTACACACTGTGCATAAAGACTGCGCCAATAGTTCTGTATTACGGTCTTTTAAGTTTGAATTAAAATCGATTATCATACAAAATAGGAGCTTTATTTCCTTTCAATCGTTTGTTTACACCAACGGTTGCAAGGAAACGATTCATAATTAGGGACCGTGCACAAATTACGTGGCTCGGTCCAGAGGGAGGAGGGGTTAGCTGGAAGGCTACTCTGGGCTACGTAAGGAGAGGGGGGGGGGTTCCGAGACAGGCCACGTAACTTTCCTTTCGTAACATTTTTCACAGTTAAAATGAGGAACTGATCTCACAACAGCATGTGAGTGAGTATTTATTTCCCTCAGTTAATTAAACCCGTATGTAATTTACAATAGTCTGACAAGAGAAAATAGTACAAAATGTCTTCTGGAATCAAAACGGAAGAAAGCTATATGCTTCGTGAACGGGGGGGGGGGGGGGGGAGGCAAAAGCCACGTAGGGCTACGTGGGGGTTCACAGGAGGCCAAAATGAAGCTATGTGGTTTATGCACGCTCCCTTACTGACAATTTAATGAGTCAGTACCACTATACTCTGAGAGTTAACAAGTATACGAATATAAGGAAAGTCCAATAAGGCAAAAAACCGTGGATAAATTTTAAATTCCTAATTTTTTCAAAGATCTATAGTTAATTTTTTAGGGCTGGCAGCACTATTTCAAATAGCAAGTATCAATCCAAACAATGGGGAATGGGGATTCCTTCTCGCGCAACCTAGTCTCTTCGGGAAATCCCCGTTCTTAAAGAAAATTTCAGTCAATTTAGTCAATATTTCAATTTTTTTTTCCTACTGAACCAGAAAAATATAGTAGATTTTAAACTAAGATAAGTACTTAGAATAAACTCTAAAACAGTCATTTTAAACGATAACTGCCTTACAAATTTGAGATTTAGTAGTTGTGAAAAAAAAACGTGTTCCTGAAAAAAAACATGTTTTTTTTCAAAGTTTTTTTTCATGTTTTTTTTCAAGCCAGAAAAAAAACCGTTTTTTTACAACACTATATGTATGTCTACTACTATGTATGAAGTACTACTATAGACCTAATGTTGTTGTTGTGATTTTTTTTTTTTTTTTTTATTTTTTTTTTTTTTTTTGCTGCACACAATTAGATTTTTACATTAGATGCTAGTTTAGAGAAAAAAGTCTTTTTAATGCACATTAAATCATGATGAAAGTGGTCGACTGGAAACGAATTTGTTTTAGCAAAGAGCTGGAAGTAAATTGGGAGCTTAAGCTAACTTCATGATATCGTTAACGAAAAAACAGTAACAGATATGATAAAAGAGCTGGAAAGGGATTCAATTCAAGACAAGAGGAGGGTGAAGAGGGTTATGGGAGTGTACAGGGTATATATTGGTGATGAATTGGGTTCTGATCATTAGGACCAAAAAAGTAGAGAAATATGCAGGCAAATATGACCTAAAAATGGTAAAATATGACCAAACATTTAAATTTATTATACACCATACCATACTCAATTACACATTATTTATTATATCTAGTAGTGTCGCTTTTATGTAGACAGCATAATTTGCTTCCGTGCACTCGCTGCACCATTGGGAAATCAAATTTTAAATCGTTTTGTTGAAGTCACTTTAATTTCAGATAATTTACAGAATATAACTCTTTCATCTGTACTAAAATACTCCTTTCTAAATTCCCTTACGTAACTGCGCACTTTCAGAAAACTTTATCTTCGGCATGGCGATAGGTCTACTCACTGATCCAATGCAGATTTAACGATGACTGAGGATATTTCGTTGAGATATTGATTGACGCTGATCCACACAGGCATGCTTCTGCTGCATTGTCGAAATTAAAAGGCGGGCGGAACATTACGTTTAGAGAGTGACAATAATGTATAACTTTTATTCTTGACTGGCGAATTCTGACCACAGTGAAAATTAGTTTTGTTTTTTTCCCCATATGTATAGCAGAAGTACAGTTCTGTGAATAATTATCTTAATTTCTTCTCATATATATATATATATATAGTGAATTCCCGGTAACATTAAAAAACTACCAGATTTTTACTCAAAATATGACCATAAATATTATCGAAATATGATCAAATCTAGTAAAATGGTCTGGATACGCATTGCTATATAAAATACGTTTAAATACAATCAGAAACGTTGAATCAGTGTTTAACTCAGCATTTCAGCTCAAAAAGAAGACAGGAAAAAAATATGACTTATCCGAACCCTAGTGATGAGGCATGAAAACATATTTATGTAGGAATTAAAAGTAATGCATGGAAGAGAAAAGATGACCATAACCACAAGATGGCACTCGATTTCAGGCTCAACGATTTAGGAAGATTCGCTTTTTTTATTAGATAAGGGGGTCAGGGATTGGAATAAGTTACCACGAGAAAATATGAATAAATTACCAAAAACGATGAAAGAATTTAAAGTTGAAATTTGTATAGGCCATATGTAGGTTGGTACAGGAAAGGGGAGAAGTGGGTGTATAGGGAAATTTCCACCGGAGCGTGCGCTCCATTGCAATAGAAATAAAATAAAATTGATATTCCTGTTTACTGTGCAAATGCAGTGGGGATAGTATTGTTCATCCACTAGAGTGGGAAAGAAACATAGAAAAATACACAGAAATAAATATAAAGGAAAAATACACAGAAAAAAGTGTGTATGATCCATAGGCGTTTCAGTTCTTGAGCGCCGTAGTTCCTAGCTCCAAGTTCTCTCCCATTGTTGCATTAACATCTCTGGTACAGGTAGCTTGGTTACAGCGCTTCTGTTCCTTGTAAAGCGTCACAAATTTTTGTGGCGCTGTAACTGCTGCGCGCAAAAATGTTTCATTTAAAAAGTTAACAAATGCAACTTACGCGCTGGATAAATGGATACCTGAAATAAAAGAACCAAAGAAAAAAAAAAGACATATTGAAGCGTATTCGTGTTAAGGCTTAGAGATTATCCTCTGGGATGCAATGAACACAAACGCGGTGTATAAATGTCGCTTGGGAACTGCGTGGATAACCCCGCGGGGTCGCGAGGTCGTGTTAGCTGGCTTTGTGCATATGAAACGGCGTCGCCGGAGGTGATCCTTCACTTCCGAGCCGGGCAACTAATTCCCACTGGTGAGGAACGCAGCCAGCCTCTCCGCCTCGCTGGGCCGGACTTTAATTTTGTCTGTCACTGTGATACGAGACGCCCGCGCTCTGGAGAGATTGCGCCGTAAATCCCTGGCCTGCGGACAGAGCGCAGCTTCGCACGGAACATGGTAACACCATGTCCGACGACAGTACAATCCACTGCAGTCACAATGCTCCCAGGTTTGAACCTAGGACCAGAAATACCGGACGTATAGTAAGGTGTACTGCTTCCTGTTATGAATTAAATAAATGTTTGCAAATTGATAATAAGAAGAATGGGGATGTTGTTTGCAGGGGGATTCTATCATTACCGTGGCGCCACAATATGATGATTGATTCTTATAGAACACGACAAAACAAATCGAAAATAAAGAATAAGTTTTTGATATCTCGCTTGGTTCTCGAGATATCGTATCTCAAAATTGACGTAGTTAGGTTGTAATACGGCCTGGACCAGAAGAAAAATTTCGCTATAGCCAAATTTGATGATGAATTCTTACGTAACTCGATGAGACAAATGGAAAATAAAGAATAAAATTTTTTGATACCTCGCTTAGTTCTCGAGATATTGTATCTCAAAAGTGATAAGGTTAGGGTGAGATCAAGCCTGGACCAAAAAAAATTTTCACCAAAACCACCATATCTACATGGTAGAAATGCACTATAGGTGTTTTATTTTCTTCCTAGTGATTGTTGTTAGTTTGAAATATGGCCTGGACCAGAAGAAAAAACATCAAAAAGCAGAAGGAACTATACCTATTGCTGATTTTTAACATGCTATATCTCGAAAACCAAGCGAGATATCAAAAGAAATTTATTCTTTATCTTCGATTTATTTCGTCGAGTTCTGCAAGAATTCATCATCATATTTTGGCGCCACGGTAATGATAGAACTGCCTGTTTGCATATTAACAACACCGTTGTACCTATGTTTGACATTAATTTACGTTTATTAAAAAAATAATTCTTCATCAAATGTTATTAAGAATAGTAATACGCAATTAAATAAACCCAACAATGGGTTCGTTTTACATTAATTAAGCTCAACGGGGCAGCGAGATTTTCTCTAGGGCCTCACTGGGTTGATCGGTAACATAATGATTTGCGATGATCACTACACCGGCGGGGTTACTATTTAGCAGAAGAGGTCGCGTCTGCTGCCCGCATTCGTCTGACGCGATGATTCAATTTTCTGCTTGAAAATCCACGTCCACTCAGATGATGACATGTAACACAAGTGTAATGACACACCGCACCGGCGTTAGTCATCGCACATCTCTGTCTGCAGGCTGGCCACGCAGCCACCCCACAGCTCGCAATCCACTGTACCGTCCCCACCGCTTCACCCTATAGCCCAGTCAATAAAGGGCCAAAAACTGTGAATGTCGGAACTTTCTCTGGTAAAGCTGAATTTTCTCCCAGTAGTAGATCACTATTAGAGAGACATTTTTTCAAAAGTCCCCGAAAATTCCAATGGAGCTTCCCCCCTACCCCCCCCCTTTTAAGTTTAAAATGTAGAGTTTTATGCAATCGCATATAACTTTTTAACCAAAAGTTTATTAAGGTTATATTACTTACAGTTTTATTCCCTGATAAATATTCTACAACTTTTATAATAACATAATTTATGATATGTGCAGCAGTTTTCCAGTAAATTAACGAAATGTTGTAAAAATACAATATTTTTTTGCCACCTATCTACGTTTTTGCAAAACCATATTTTTATTCGTCACCAAATGAAAAAATGCTTCCAATAAAAGTTGTAGCTCATATATTCCTGAGTTCATCGGTGTATAAACGTATACAGTTATGTGTATTACTCTACTAATAACATAGAAAACAGTAGCTGGGTTTTGAGCGCGTTGAGCGCTCGGGAGTTGGCGGGCAGCGTGAGCCGGCCGCGCCCGTTGAGTAAGAGGAAGAATGAAGGTGCTATAATTTCCAGAAGTAATTTTTAATGCATTTAAAAGGGTTTGATGCGTCCCATGAAATCCGTTGGGGGCCTAACTCATGGACGAGGCGTAACCGACAGCACTCTATCGAAATGGGTCCTCGGAACACAATTTTTCTTAAAAATTCATGATGCTGTGGAAGCTTATTTTGGGACATCAATTCAGTACAATGAGCAGCATGTTGAACTTCGCGTATCTAGACGAGAAAGAGATTTGTCGGACCTGCAAACATTTACAACATGGTTCCAAACACACAATCCTTTTACAAAACTATCAGGTGAATTAGTTTCATTGACATCTGGATTCGTGTGTGATGACTCAATAAACTGCGATGAAGCTTATGATGTCTGTCTCTCAGCCATAGCCAAAATGAAGGGAACTAACTTCCATGATATTAAACTTCACAGGAAGGATATGGTTAAGACTAAAGCAGTGCAGAAGTGAGCATTGGTACGATCAAAAGAATTTTGTGTGAACTCCGAACAACTTTTTAACCGTATTTTGTGTGTGTGCGACAGTCCCGGAAAATTGAAGCCTTACTTGGAATTCGAACTGGCTCCTCGACCACCTGCTTTGTTTGATGATGTATCCTTACGAAAAGGAACAAAATCGTCACTGATGAAGGTATTTGAAGAAGGTGTCATCGACGTAACGGACCAAAATGGTGCAACTTATGTTTTGGACGGGGGATTTCTTCTACACTAAGTAGCGTGGCCAAGAAATTGTCCCTATGGCGTCATCTTAGAAACTTACTGTACATATGTTGTAAATAAATATGGATCTAATTCAATTGTAGTATTTGATGGTTATCCAGACGAGCCAACAACGAAAAATGAAGAGCAAAACAGAAGAGCAGCCAAAAGATCTTCACCTGACATAGTATTTGATGAAAACACAATTTGTGTTACTGGAAAAGAGGAGTTTTTAGGAAATACTAGTAGAGAAAACTGGTACTAGCTTTGGCATCTGAATTCAGAAAACGAGGACTACAAGTTGTTACAGCGGAAGATGATGCTGATGTGCACATTGTTATGACAGCAATTCAACAGCAGAGAAGTGACTGTAAGGTATTTGTCGTTGGAACCGATACCGACTTAATAGTATTACTTACGGCACTGGCTCCTGAAAGTACTTGTATATACTTCTGTAAAGAGATAGGGGGTGCAGTTCCATTAACAGTGTACTACAGAATCGCCACTCTCATAGAAAAGTTTGGAGATCAACGTCAGTTACTTCTGTTTTGTCACGCTATGACCGGATGTGATACCACATCCAGCATGTATGGAATGGGCAAATTAAAAGCGATAGAATTGCTCAGATCGAAACCTGATATGCAGAATACAGCGAGGAAGTTTTTGGATGATTCTACAACAAGAGAGGATATTTTGATTGCTGGTGAGAAATTTGTTTTATGTTTTTATGGGTTAGAGAAATATTCAAATCTGAATGAAGCCCGTTACTACAAGTTCTTGACAGTAACAAAGAAAAGTTCCCTTAGATCAAATTTTCATCTAGCAACATTACCTCCAACGTCTGAGGCTTGTCGTGAACATTCGCTGAGAGTATTTTGGAAGTTCAAAAATGGTTAGGTAATACTCTTGATGCTACAAACTGGGGTTGGAAAATTGAAAACGTGAAAGAAACGAGAGGTACCAAAAGAACATTGAAACCAATTCCTACCTCGAAGCCATTTGCTCCAAACGAACTGCTGTACTTAGTGTCATGTTCTTGTAAACAAGGATGCGGACAATACTGTGGATGTAGAAAAGTGAACCTGAGTTGCACTGCAATGTGTGAACACTGTAGTGGCTTATCTTGCCTAAATTCACACCTGTATTCAGAAGAAGAAGATGAATTTCCTCATACAGATTAATATGTAACCGTTATCAAAGAGACATGCTTCTAAACATAAAATAAGTTTTATGAGTTACAATAATCATGACTTGTAAATATTAAATCGGTGTATATAATATCTGTGGTGGGTGGGAGGTCCGTGATGCTGTTTTAAAACACAAGTAATTTAAAACAGCTGCCGGTTTAGCCAGTCCGGGACACGGCGGGTCCATAGGTGGTGGATAATGGAATGGCCTGATATAACAAGGCTAGGTTAAATCCCCCGAAACAAAACTGGCATACAAATGTGTACAATAATTAATTATGAATAAAATTAAAATCTTTAATTCAAATATGTTACAATCAGAAAAACAAATTTTACTTCTCATATCACTCTAATTTTATTTTGATTATACACAAATATTTACTAAATTACAAATTAAAGGTCGACACACTATGGGCTAGTACGAGTATAAGTGTTAAAAATAGATGTTATAATTACAGTATTAACTAATTGAATAGGCATATGAGGATAAGGCGCCTTTCGCCTACGCCCGCCGACTCCCGAGCGCTCTCGCGCTCAAAACCTAGCTACTGTTTTCTATGTTACTAGTAGAGTAATACACATAACTGTAAATGTTTATACACCGATGTACTCAGGAATATATATGCTACAACTTTTATTGGAAGCATTTTTTCATTTGGCGAAGAATAAAAGTATGGTTTTGCAAAAACGTAGATAGGTGGCAAAAAATATTGTTTTTTTACAACATTTCGTTAATTTACGGGAAAACTGCTGCACTTATCATAAATTATGTTATTATAAAAGTTGTAGAATATTTATCAGGGAATAAAACTGTAAGTATTATAACCTTAACAAACGTTTGGTTAAAAAGTTGTATGCGATTGCGTAAAACTCTACATTTTTAAACTTAAAGGGGGGGGGGGGAAGCTCCATTGGAATTTTCGGGGACTTTTCAGAAAATAATCCTCTCATCAAGGTCTATCACCCTTGAAAAAATCAGCTTTACCAGAAAGAGTTCCGACACAAAACCTTTATTGACTGGGCTACTAGCGGAACGCTGAGTTCCTTCACTGAGGGATACTAAGCCCAAGGTACACTCTGGAACACAGCTGGGCAGTTATCGTTACTGCATTCTTCACACCGACTATATATTCGAGCTATAGGTCCAGAGCTTCTCGCAAATATATTTCGATGAGTGTGGCAATAAAACAGTTGCGGGTTTTTGACGTTTTTACTTAATAATGTAGGCAAAAACGGCAACAGAACTAGATTTCCGATTTATTATTATTTAATTTGAGATTTACTCCTTGTCGAAGATATTAAAGACGGGAGACGTTTGGGGGCAATGAAACGGAAGGAATTCGACCATGTCCTTTTGAAAGAATCATCCCACCATTCGCCCGATTTCGGAAAACTATGAATAACTACATTCTGGATGGCAGGATGAGGATTTGAGCCCATGTTCTCCTAAACCTCAGTCCCTAGCGCTAACGCTCACCTGTCATGCTCAGTTATTACCGTATATAAAATTAAGCTGTACAAACACAAACTCAAACTTTACATACTGATAACAACTTACATGGTTCACAGATATGTGGAGACAGGTGCAAGATCGCGTAAACTTTCAACAGACAGCCTGCCCTCTCGAAGAAAAAATTGCTGGGCAAAGAGCGGGAACATTAAGGGGATACGTAGATTACTGTTTGTGAAAATTACAACACGAATAATTAGGCAAGAAATCACAATGAAATTCACTCCACAGATTAGAGACATGACGATACATAGATAATAAGGATTACAGAACGGTACATACACCTTGACCGTGAGAATTGAGTACGGTGTGAAACCGCAATCAGAGCCTCTAGGCGTCGTGCCATGCAATCAAAGAGAGCCTGCATATGCTACTGAGGAATACAGTGCCACGCGGTTTTTAGGTGAGACACAAAGCATCGCAAGTGGTTGCAGCAGAATCACAAGGAAAAAGTTGACTACCGACCATATCCCACACATGTTGGATAGGTAAATGTACAGGCCAGGGAAGCAGTAGTACCAGTCGTTCTTTGATGAAGGCTATGTTTTGCTTAAATATGGCATATGGAGCTGCTGCAGGAAGGGCACTGCCTCGGGCTCTAATACTCAATACGCACATCGCATGTTGAAGCCAATGGCGCCTCAAACCTACCACACTTGGCTTTTGTCCGCAATACCACTCAACAATGCAGTCTGTCCTGTTTTGTTCATCACCGCAGCTTCTAAAATGTACGCGGTCGGCACTGTATGACACGCTGAAGAAGGGAACTACTTTTTGCCACTCAACATGCAAGTGAGTCAGGGGAAGACGACGTAATGTCATGTCTGCCGCCAGTCCAGCCCTCAACACACGGTGTTGAACCTTCAAGGCAGAAGTGTGCACATCCGTCACAGTGCTGCAACATCAATCCAACAGTAGAAGAAATTGTTCTGCCGATTTCGGTCATGAGAATAAGATGGAGGCCAGCCCAACGCTGAAGTCACATTGCGTAGTCCAGCACCTGCTCGTTGCTATGTATGACGCTCTCTTATCGACTGGTTATACACGAGCATTAATGAGGCAGTCACTTGGGGGATGCCTGGGAGAGGAAAGAAATCCAAATGAAGACAATGTGGAAGGATATAGTTAAGAAATACCTCGTGAGCAAAGGACTGAAAGAAGAGGACACTGTAAATTGGAAAAGTGGAGGAAAATCTTCAAGGGTATCGACCCTTAATATTGGGATAAGGTTGTTTATAAGAAGAAGCAGAAGAAGATCACTAAGGTAGCCGCAACGTCACATACTATAAACCCGTTTCCCTGAGGCCAAACATTCTGTACGTTCCTACTCACCCATATTGGTCTCTTGACGTTGACATGTACATGATTTAATAGGTTCTCTTGGTTTAATCGGGATCTAGATATCGTAGTAAATGGGATAACTGGTTAGACACTTCTGTAGTGAAAGCTTTTACTGTTTTTGAGTAGTTGTATTGCGTTTTTCACACTTCCACACCCCAAGCTTTGATGCTATAGGTAGTATCAGAGATAGGAAAATATATTCCATCTTTGTGTCCAACATAGTTCGTTTTCGCAGCTCGTCGACACGTTCGTTGTACCTTATTCTTCTGAGTCATGGAATCAGCAGTTGATATGTCGTATGCCCACCGTCACTATTACACTTAAGTGCAGTTTCCACTTCAAACTACAGTAACAGCGAGGGAAACTTTGGGCGACTAACAAATAACATAGTATTCATCGCTAACGCTAGTTGCGTCTACTTCTGGTTTCACCGATGATTGCAATAAACCCAATTGCTTGCAATAATCCAGGCCTTCCACGGCCATGCCGTTTTGTCTTCTTGTGATTGTATCAGCTATAGACTGTAAGCCCTTACATTCAATATCTACTCAAGTTCATTTTGACCCCTGCTTGACGGAGAAAACACAACAGCCTAACATACAGTGACTTTCTTTAATATATGACGAACACAATAAACATTACATCATTCCAAATAACATAACAGCTATCGGAACTTCTAGATATGTTCGCTACACCTCTACCACATCTTTTCACTTCGCCACTCTTCACGTCCCATCAGATCTTCTCACTCCAACTAGTATCATCTGAGATTAGCACACCAAAACTGAATCTGATTCGATTGGTTCTGAAAATGAGCCACATACTGCAGGGCAGTGGCCTCCTAGTAAACTTTCCAGGGCCGAACCGGATAGCCAGAACGTCCTCTAGCTCCTCGCGCTTGACTAAACACAGAAACAAGGGAGGCAGTGCCAGCTTGGTTCCTCACAACTGAGTAGGCCAGCTCAGTTTCTTACATGGGAGTTGATACTGGACGCCTTGTGTTTACAAATATGTCACTACCCAGCAGTACTTGACACGTTTTCTGAGCAAATTGAAACTGATTCAGTTACTCCTGGTGATAAATTGTGTGGTACAGATACTGACAGAAGCTGATTTGTGACAGGCGAGTAGTTGGTTAAGATGACTGTAATGTTCTCAGTTATTTGGACTGATGTATACATAATTATAATTATTACACATTAAAAAAGTTGATGTACGCGAGACTATTGTTATTTTACCGTTGTGAATTGATGAACACGAACTTGAATGCAACTTTTTATAGCCTTTAGTTGACACAGTCAGCAGAAGACAAGATGGCATAGAAATTGAAGCATAGTCTTGGACGTTCCGAAGAACATTGCAAGGAAATGGCTTCTTTGAATTTCTTCTGAGGCTCCTAGCAGCAATGTTGCCACCTTAGCGATATTGTCACTAGATTTAGTGAATTTTGAGGCTCGAAAGCGATATTCTTAAATATGTTATCGCTGAAAAAATATTTGGTGAGTTTTTAGTGATATTCAACCTTGCAGAATTTCGAAAAACTTGATTGCAATTAGGATAGGTAATCCCTCTGTTGTGACTCGGATAAATAATGGCGTACATAATATATTGAAAACGGAATATAGCTTACTCAATACAAGAATGCTGCAGGAATAAATATATTTTTGGAGTTATCTGATTTAGCCATATCTTATCACTTTCTTTCTCGCATGCCGCAGTAGAAAGGATTTTCAGTACAATGAACATTCTTAAAAACAATTTGAGAAATATGATACCTGTAAATACTCGTGAAAGCATTATTTTATAAGGAATAGGTTAAAACTTGCGAAAAAAAACTCATACCGTTACGAGCTTCCGTCTAATGTGATTGCTGCAATTGGTAAAGATCTAACACTGAAGATTCATCTCATCCTTCCACATCTGCAAGTTTTGCAACTCCAACGATAGACCAAGATGATGAAGAAGAAATAGATTGATGAAATCTGTTGTTCATTTTTAATACAAGGTTATGTTTAATTTAATAAAATACTGATTATTAAAATATTTTTTATATTACTCACCTTGCTATTTTCCTTTATTTTATTTAGCGATTTCTAGCGAATCTTTTAGTTCTAAATATCCCGCAATCTAGTGAGTTTTGAGACCAGGTCTAGCGAATTTTGTTTTCATAGGGTGGCAACACTGCCTAGCAGTGGACGCATGTGCAAAGTCAGTAATAGTCTTGGGGAGGTGACTACCAGTTTCTTTTTAGCATCCTACCTTCCTTCAATTTTTGTTTCAGAGCCAAAACAACCGATCCACTACGTTTGCACTGAAGAAATTTTTAGTTTTTGAAGTGAAAACTCCTTTAGCCGCGTTGGGCGAATTTTTGATAGGTAAAAAATCTTTGCATTTCACGTCACCGACGTGCTAATGTTAACAGTACATCTATTACTTTCTGGTGGCTCAGTGATTGAGGTGCATTTCTGGGGGACGAAAGGTCTCCGGTTCGAACCCCTGTCTCTGCGGGGATTATCATATATTCTTAGCCCGACCTTCACCTCTAGCACAGCTTGTTGTGTAAATTGAAGTACGCCATACCGCTTCCGTGGTTCGGATTTCACGTTAATCAGTAGGTCCCCTCTACCTGGTAGCACTATCGGGTTAGGTTAAGGCGGCGGAATGCGAAGCCAATAGAAATCCTGTCACCAAGTCATTACGACCACACGGAATTATTTCTATTTAGTATATCTGTAGCTATAACTATGAAGTGTTGTGCATATGATATTCATAGTTTTAAGTTTTTACTTCTGTCGGCAGTCCGGAATGACTGCCAACTGGTTTTTTAAAATAAAATTTAAATTTTGAAAAAGAGAAATGAAAGTGGTTAGATAATAGATTTAATATTTAAAATACCAAAGTTGAGATAGGCTAACTATTTTTCACAACTATGAATTTAAATCCCATAAAATCTTGATACTGATTTTTTTTTTTAATCAAAATATAGTATTTGCTCTTACTAACCAATGGATTTTTGCTCCTTTCAATTAGCTCTCATTCACACAAATAACCCTTTTAGAGGCGGCGAAAATGTTTTATAAAACATAGCATATGGAAAAGAGTTTTCAAGCACAGTGGTAAATCAAAAATTGGAAGTAAATATAATCACTGGCGTCATAGAAATTATGTAAAATGTAACAAAATTGCTTTGGTTAACACCAGCTTCGTATCGCAGGACTGAAATTTCTGCATCCTTAAAATACTTTTCGTTCATATTGGTAGCTAAAGCTGTAAGGAGGCCCATTTCCAGTTAAGATGGGGTCAGGACTGTGCCTTTTTAGGTTAGGGAATGCTGGTGAGGAGGTGGATATAAAAGATCAAATTGATACTGATTGTAGATACACAAAGTGAAAGATCACAAATGCTAAGGAAGCTGTTGAAATAATAATTGACAGGTGCAGAACTGGGAAGAATGAGGTTAATGCTGAAAATATCACAATGCCAGTAAGTAGTAAGGGTATTACTGGTGAACTGTAGAAGTATAATGAACAAAGTAATAGAATTTGCAAACTTAATGGAGAATGGAGGTACACGAGCAACAAGCAGTCGTGGTTAAAAGAAGGAGTAATAGACCAAGAGATTTTTCTCGTTGGCTGCAGTGCATACCTCAGAGAGAGAGGAGCATTACTGTTTAGCAAAATCAACTATTTTTCACTGGTGTTCATATATCATGACTATAAGTTACTTTGGATAGATTTTTGGGGTATAAAAAAACTCTGGGTGTTTTCTGCTTACGGCAGAGTAAGAATGACTGTTGAAAATGACCTCTTGAGGAGAAATTAGGTTCATACTCAGATTTCATAGAATGGTCATTATTGGTGGGGATTTATATTTACCAGGTGTAAACTTGGTATGAAATACGACTAATAACTCAATGGGATAGAGATTTGCAAAACGTAATAAGGGAAGGAGGATTTACACAACTGTAAAGCAGAACACTAGGGGACAAAACATGTTGAATATCTTCCTTATTATGCCCAATGATAACCTTGAGGTGTGTTAAGTAACGGAAAATAAATGATCATAAAGCAGTTTTGATGGATATTAGAGGATTCAGTGAACCATTAGTCAAAGATGAAAGGGAAAATAGGTAAGATTATGAAAAATGCACAAATTTCTAACTTAATGAAATATTTTATGGAAAGTTTTAACCAATGGAATGATGGCACAATTACAGTAGAGTTCAAGGAGATAATAAAAAAGCGTGAAGAAATACTTATTCCAAAACAGAACATAAAGAGAAGTTAGGACCAACGTAATATAATAGGGAAGTGAGTTGGTTGAAGAGGTTGATAAGATAACATAAAAGAGTTAAGAGACAGAAGTGTAGTTACGAATATTTGAAACAACTAAACTAGGAATTAATAATAGCAAAGAAGGTGGCTAAAGATGGTTTTATGAAGTTTATTAGGAGACCACTGACAGATGCGTCTAGAAATTTCTATTGCTATACTATAAAAATGAGGGAAGAGAGGGTGCTGAGACAATTATACACAAGGCTGTAGAAGAAGTTACCGAGGATTTTAAAATTAGCAGCGATTTTAAGTAACTGGTTTAGTGAGACCATGATTCAGAAATGGAAGAGTATAAATCTGAAAACGAGCTTAACCACACAATTAGAAATGAGCAGACTAAAAATTTTTTAATCCATCCTGAGGATATCATGAAGGAAATAAGAAAGCTGAAAAAACATAAACGGGCCGGTGTAAATAATATTACTACGGATGTCTGAAAGATAGCATAGTGTGACATTGTACCTACCTTATCATGAAACATTATTTAAATTGAGTCTGGGTACTTGGTGCTGACCAGAGGATTGGAAATGTGTGATAGTAATACGGGTACATAAAGGAGGGATGACACATAAGGTATAAAATTATAGGCCAATCAGTTCGACACCATTAATAGGTAAATCAATGGAGAGATTGATATATAACCACATCACGAATGTATATGAGGAACGTAAGGCGGTTTTCGAGTCGATAACATGGCTTTGAACAAGGATATTCATGTGAACATCAGTTAGAAGGCTATATGCAAGATATTTCGGATGAAAGGCCAAATAAATAGTGTAGCACTAGATCTTTTAAAGGCTTTTACAGAGTGAGCCATTTGAGTGGATGAAAAGGGATCTCCTGGGTAGAATAATTCTTTAAAGGTAGGAAGAAAAAAATCAGGGTGTGAAATGTTGTATCAAAAGAAGTGAAAGTGACATTGGGAGTGCCACAGTGTAGCGTATTGGGACCATTGCTATTCATTATGCTAATAAATGATTTTTTTATGGTTTTCCATAAGAAGCTAGGTTGTTTGCAGATGACATAACGCTGTATAATAGTATAAAAACGGTAGAGCACTGGGAACAACTGGAAAGAGACATGGACAGAATATCTAGTGATGTTGATAATATAAATGCAAAGAAGAGTCAGCTTATTAGGTACACAGATAAAAAATTAATGGTTGATTATGATTATATGATGGGGAAAGTTGCTTGTTGAATACTTGAAATGTAAATATCTTGACATTACAAATATTTTGAACAAGCTGAACTGCGGGGTCACATTGGACAGTGGAAGGTGACAAAGTCCCTTACACTTTAATTTTTGTGAATAATTTTTGTTAAAAGTTAATCAAATATTAGTCTAGCTTTTGTTGTGTATACAAATGTGTTAAATTGTTATGAAAAAAAATGATAAAGATAAACGTATATTAAATTGCCAGAATATCTATGGACAATGGTTATCTATGATAATGTATATCTTTGGGCAGAAGACAAGTCGTTGAATAAAAGGAATGTAAGAAGTGTGTTTTGACCCTTGTGAATATAAATAAAAAAGTGTTTTCGAGTGTTAATTCAAAGAATTCGTTGTCTAGATATTTATATTTTATTTGTTTCTGAACTGTGAATGGAAATAATCTGCCGGCTTCTGCAGCTTAGATTACGGTTTGAAGACGGGCAGATTACATATGCCTAAACCTAAATAAGGAAGAGGGGATCTTACAACAGGTAGTAGGAAAAGGTTTCAAGAGTTATGAGATGTAGTCTACCGGAGAAGTAAAGGAATTGGGTTACGAAACTTTAGTTAGACCATTGCTTGATTATGGTAGTGTAGTATTTGACCCTCATTTTGGTATCAAGAATTGGAGAAGGTGCAAAGAAAGGCTGCTAGATTTGTCTTTGGAAATTACCGCAGAACATAACCAGTAACCGATATATCGTTTAAAGGGCTGGAAAGGGGCTCATTCTAAGACAGGAGGGGGGTGAAGAAAGTCATGGGAGTATACAAGGCGTATATTGGTGATGAGGCGTGGAAAAATATTGATGTAAGAATTAGGAGTAATGCATGGAAGGGAGAAGATGACCATGACCATAAACTGACACCCGATTTCAGATACAAGTGTTTTAGAAGATTTTCTTTCGTAGGTAAGGGGGTCAGGGATTGGAATAAGTTACCAAGACAAATGATGAATAATTTACCAAAACCGTTGAAAGAATTTAAAGTTGATAATTTGTAGAGTGCAAAATTAGGAGGGTACAAGAAAGGGGAGGAGATGGGTATGTAGCGACATTACAACCGGAGCTTGAGCTCCATCGCAATTAAATTAAATAAATAAATATTCGAATTACTATCTTACAAGTGATAATACATATGGGCAGGCTGCAAATAATACTATGAAAACAACGTTAGGAAATTAGCAACAAGATATTAAGTTCTGAAATTTGAAAAATTGCATCCCTTGAAGATCAGAGCCAGGAAACAGCCACTCGAGACTGAATGAGTGTCTCGATAAACTCCAAAGCATTTTCGAGTGCCTGTCAGCTTCTCTTTAGCATCTCTTTATCATTTGATAACCTGCTCTTTGCCCATCAAACATTTCCATTCACATTCCTTCCCACACACTGTAGTAGGCTAATACTTCCGTGGATGGCAATAAGTCACATTTGGTATTATACGAATGATGACTGTACGGTTATAATTTTACTGACTTTAATGAAGAATGATTAAAACAGAATGAGTGGAAGAGTGCAATTTTGTAGACGTATAAGGCAATTTTAAGTGCCTTTGCGTAGTGAGGCCGTTGATTTACAAAACTGGTAAGACATATAAAATAGCTCCTGAAGATACAAAATGAAAATAACGGGTAACTACTATTCTAGCCGTGTGTAATCTTATTTAATTAGACATATGTCTTTATATGACTCAAAACTCTATGCATCCCAAATTCTGAACTGCAGTCTTTGTGACCGAGCGTGGTGGTGTAACGGCTAGCGTTCTGGCCTCGCATTCGGGAGGATGGCGGTTCGAATCCCCGTCCTGGCATCCAGATTTGGGTTTTCCATGGTTTCACAAATCACTCCAGGCAAATGCCGGGATGCTTCCTTCAAAGGCCATGGCCGAATTCCTTCCCATTCCTTGCCCCCCACATTTCCCGTCTCTAAAGACCTCGCTGTTCCATAAAAAAGTACTTGTTATGAAATGTTCAACGTAATTATAGGATCCACTGAGATATATACAAGCAATGAAACATGAAAATTTTAATAAAGGTCACACTTGTCAGCTAAATGGAAATGAGAGCTTGCATGTACGCTGCATGTGGTTATTTAAATATTCTATTCCTCATTGGTCCATTAATTCCAAACATTTGCTGCGACCATGGATTATAAACCGACTTCAAAATCACAACAGCTTTTCTTAGTATACTGAGCTTTGGTTCGTGTTAGTTATTCCTATTACCGAATCAGAGAGGTTAAAACATGTAGCTACAAAATTGGTTTTAGGAGCAGTGATTATAATTTTATAAACCAATGGAAGAGGAGTCAATGATTCTTACGTGACACTTGCATTAGAATTACACTTCACAAAACTAGTAGATGGTGAACAGGTTTCTTAAGAAATGTTTAGTGTTCTGCTTTCTTTTAAAGATATCTCAGGAGATAAAAATATATACGCGTATCAATTTCTCTGTAATTTGACTGTTGTAAAGTTAAAGAGTTGTAGAAAGATTATTATCTCGGCGAGATTTCCCATCCATTCGTCCCTTCGCTGCCGAGTCTTTGTGTACGTGAGTTAGGGAAGTGTGCGTGCATCAGGAATATATGCAGACGTGCGTGGAATGAAGTGACTTGAATCAAATTTTCGAATAAAATGATTTTCCTTCAGAAATAAGATGAGGGAGCTCGCTGGGGAGTGGGAAACTGGATATCGAGGACCATGCGGAGGAAAAGAACTCCTGCTGCCATCCATGGAAAAAAATGTTACCAACACCTACTTATCAGTATCTAACAGACTTCGCCCCTATGTTTAGATATATACACTGACAATATTTAAGACAAACTTAGAATGATTATTGTATCGGGAAATGCTAGAGATTTTAATCCATAACGAAAAGTGTTTATGCACGTATTCTATTTTTATCCGATATTCAAGTAATGCATCCTATATATAAATATATATCGTATCGGGAAAGGCTAGAGATTATAATCCATAACGAAAAGTGTTTATGCACGTATTCTATTTTTATCCGAGATTAAAGTAATGAATCCTATATATTTGTAAGTAATTCATGTAAGAAATTAGCCAGAAAATTTTGTCGTAGCAGTGTGTTAGAAATTTTGAAAAACATTGTTAACTATATTTGCTATTTTAACAGAAAGAAGACGAGTTTTTATTTTCAAAGAAAAGTAGAGTAAATCAAAATTTTGCCTTTTTTCGCGACATTGTGCCATAGTCTCCTTCAGTTAAAAGATTTCTACATTAAAGGGCAAAATAGAATGGGTAAGTTTTATTCTGGGGATATTATTTTGTTTTTTAAATGCACAGTTTTCTGTTAATGAGATAAGAGTACCATCGTCTCAAATGAATGCGAAATAATTTTCAAATACCCTAATTTTTTTTTTTTTTTTTTGCTTCTGGCTTTACGACTTGTCGACGTCAACATTATTAGAGATGGGAGAAGTCTGAGGAGCAAGGAACTGAAAGGGATTCGGTCATGGCATTTTGAAGGAACTATCCCAACATTCTCTTGATTTGATTCTGGGAAACCACGAAAGCCCAATTCTGGAGGGCCTATCGGGTATACCGTAATTGAGATAATTCTTCCGCTAATGGCAGAATTTGAAGATTAACTTTTTCATGTTTGTCGATTACTGATCGCAGGTTAGTGCTTTCGTTACAATTCTTGGGTAAATTTTTACCTCATTGCTTTTAACTCTCTTACTGTAGCACATGATTTATTATGTAATATTACGTAGTGCATGGAGATTACGTGCAACGATGACGATTTAAAGTAACTTTCTCAGGTAAAAGATGTACTCGTAAAGTTACTTTTATTCATACTGTGTGGTCAATTATTACTATTTTGATATTTATGCTAATACTAAGGAAGTAGTAACAGAACTTGGTAAATATATTAAAAGCTGATTTAAAACCTCGCTCTTTCTTTAACGCTTGCAGCTGAGTACCTTCCAATTCTGTGAAGCGGTTCCTCCCCTAATGCCTATAAACCCATGTGATTACGATAATTATCAACTTTACAAAATTGTTGCTGGGCGAAGGAGGGTAACTCTTTTTAGTGGATATTCCACTCCGTAAAGTTTTCAGTGGTTCTACTGTCATGTGGTAGAAATCAATGGAGTAGAAATTGGCAGCATCTTCAAGTCTTTCATCAGCCATCATAGGTGAGAATTGAATAAAATGTTATATGAAGTAGTTAAAATAGCAGCGTTGATTTTGTTGGCTGTGTTGTTTGGTTGTGTTCACTGGACGTGATTGGCAGTATTTTTCCTTATTTTCAGTCAATCGTTTTTAATTTAAGGATAGGATATGAATATTCCAATCGATGTCGACTTCTCCGATACTACCAAATATGAATGCACTAATTTCGGCTTCAATGTCCGCAGAAAGAGAAAGGTAATGAAAATGCAACAGTACTGATCTTAATAACTTTTATGCATGTTGTATTTCATTGTTAAATTTGGTTTCATTTACAAGTGAATTGTTCGAGTAAATTTCTTTCTGAACTGGGAAGCACGTCACCAGGTAATGCAGGATGAAGGCTTCAGAGAATATAAATACTAACTGCATAATGCATTCAAACAAGTTTGTGAAGGTTGTTCGGTATTAAATTATATAAAATTGTATTTTTAGTAGTTGCTAGTGAATCTTATTGATGTGGAAGAATATATTCGCCTGCGAGTATATAAACCAAAAACAATACCCACTCATATTGAATTCCGTTACTTCTCCCGTCAACTCACCGCGCGCCTAAAGGAGAGAAGATCAGAAAGATGGGAAGATAAAATATTCCACCCCTTATTAGAAAACTAAGAAGCCTGGGATTTGATTCGATCGTTAAAAGAGTCAAAGGAAGCGAAATCCCCAATATCAGGAGCCGCAACAAGTCAGCGAGTAGAGGACAGACTAAGCAGACCCCCCTTCTGACCAGCCAGAACTAACAACTCCCGGTGAAGTGAGATCAATCATCAAGAAATTAGCCACAAAGAAATCACCTGGAATCGATGGCATAGGCAATATTCACCTAAAGAAACCACCAAGGAAAGGTCTGGTACTTCTCACCAGAATTTTCAATGCATGTCTCCTACAACATTACTTCCCTTCAGCGTGGAAGACGCCTAAGGTTATAGCTCTGCCAAAAAGAGGTAAAGACAAAACAATTCCCAGTAATTACAGACCATTCAGCTTACTCTCTGAAACCTCCAAACTCCTGGAACGTATTCTGCTGAAGAGAATTAAAGCAAGCTTAGATTTTGGACAAATCATCAGGAAAGAACAGTTCGGTTTCAAAAACCGAGTAGGAGCCACCTGTCAGTTAGTAAGGCTCACCGAGCAAATCAGCAAAGGTTTTAAATGAAATAAATCAACAGCTGCCATATTTGTCGACATTGAAAAAGCCTATGACAAAGTGTGGCACACCAAACTAATAGACAAGATATTCCATCACACCGACATACCCGACTGCTATATTGCCCTCATAGCAAGCTACTTCAAGGACAGAAGGTTCTTCGTCCAAATCGAAGGCCAGACATCATCTACCTTCACAATTAATGTGCGCTTGCGGCAGGGATCTGCCCTATCGCCTCATCTGTTCAGCATTGATGTCAGTGATATACGAACCCCGCCCAACGTTTATATTGCACAATTTGCGGATGACACGGTCATCTACGCAACCGGAGGTAATCACGAAAGAAATATTTCCAGTGCCAAAGCAGGCCTTGGCGCCTTTAGTCTCTGGTGCCGAGAAAATAAGGTGAAGGTGAACCCTATTAAATATGCCGCAGTGTACTTCTCTACTAAACGACCGAACCTACAAAGACCGCTGGAGCTAATGAGGCAAAGGTTACCGAGCACCGGTACCTGGGGATAACGCTAGACCGTAAACTACTCTTCCGTCAACATGTCCTCGACAGAAGAAAAAAAGCCCTAGCCGTGGTTATGAATCTGACTCCAATCTTCTAGAGCAGCGACTTCAAATTCGAAACAAAAATAAGAATATATAAATCAATTGTCCTACCCTTCATTATGTACGGTTGCCAGGTCTGGGGAACTGCATGCAAATCTACCCTGCTACACTTACAAAGAGTCCAGAACAGATGTTTAAGAATGATTAGCCACGCGAGTATCTACACGCCAATAGACCTTCTTCACGAGATCACCATTATGCCTACCATCCATGAAGAAATCTTTCGACAAGCAGATAATTTTTTCACCAGGCTTGATACTATCCGCCCAGAAGTTGACATATTTGAGTCAGTAGGTACAGTACTCCCAATGGAATGGCACAAATTCAAAGTGCCACTTAGCACAATTATGACACCGATATAAAGGATCAACTACCACTAGCGATCCTTAGTAAGAATATTCAAGGGTTTCCCATAAAGACTGTTTATAACGGACAAAGCAGGGTTTTTCCCTAACGCGAACCATAGCGAATCCAACACAATCTATTCGAAACAGTAGATAAAGCTACGTACAGTAGCGGGGCTACAAAACGCCGTTGAGGAAGTGAAAAAAAAATGGATTTTGAGCTTTAGGCTAAGCTTATGAGTGAAATGCTTCATAAAACAATATTCCACCACATGTACTAATTCCAACAAAATAGTAATCAGAAAAACTTTTCCCTGTAAAACAGTTACTCAGATGGATTTATCCATTTGTTTTAAGTATCAGACGTTTTTTTGCACCCATTAATTTTTTTTTATTAAAAGCCAATAAAAATGCAGTCCGAGCACATTTAACCTATACTCTTGTAACTGCTAGTACTAATTACTATGTTACGCTGAGGTGTAATATTTGTGGGGAAGGAAGTTGCAAATATCCAGATGGCGGAAGCACCGCCGAAAAAACATAAAGATAGCGTATAAATGTGCTGTGCAAAACTATAAAATCAAAATCAATCCTGTAAAATGTGCGGGAATCTATTTCACAAAAAAAGGCCAGAAATTAACAAGAATTTAAAAATTTTGAGCCAAAATATCCCCTGGGTTAAAGAACATCGGTACCTGGGTATATTACTGGATAACAAATTACTTTTTAGACAACATATCATAGATAGGAAAACAAAAGGACTAGCAATTATTTCCAACCTTTCACCAGTATTACGAAGCAGCAACCTACAGTTTAATACAAAAATAAGAATATACAAATCGGTTATTCTCCCATTTTTAATGTACGGATGCCAGATATGGGGCCTGGCAAGCCAAACCAATCTACAACAAATCCAGCTACTCCAGAACAGATGTCTAAGGATGATCCTAAACGCACCCAGATATACACCAATAGAAACTCTACATAACGAGACACATATTCCCTTAATCAATACCGAAATATTTAATCTAACAGAAAAATTCCACAAGAAATTGAACGACGCCAGAGACGAAAGAACTGAGTCGATTGGAACGGTAATACCGAGACGTTGGCATAAGTATAAAGTTCCCCTCAGTATTCTATACCAGGCAACATAGAGCAGCACAGAACATGAACTCCGCAGGGGTTTTTTCACCATTAAGACCATCCTAGATGGACATAGCCCTGGTTTTTCCCCTGAAAGTGAAATAAAAAGTGTCCCAAAAAATAAACACCCTATCCTTACACCTAGAAGTTATACTACCGAAGGTAGTGGGACTTCAATCAAAAAAAAAAAAGGGTCTTTCATTTGTACTTTTGTGAGTAGCGTGAAGTGTTTCCTGACGTGATTATGGCCGCACCACATTAACTAACAGAATTTCCAACGGTAGTTGGCGCTAAACGCATAGGGCATTTCACAGTATCAAGAGTGTATAGTATAGAGCATTACCTCCCGCATGGACAACGCAGTGGCCCACCGCATCTACTTGATGACCACGACCAGCGACATCTGCGTCGAGGAGGCAGTGTTAACAGAGGCAAAACACTATCAGACGTTTAACCGAAGTTTTGAAGTTTGTAACACCTAGCTGTGTACGGGACATAACTTTTCTTGACACTTTTTTCTATCACATGAGTCAAAGCAAGTTATTGATGTAAGCAGACTGTAAGATTACCACTGAGTGTAAGTACATAAGAACTTGCTGGAAGGCATCTGTAAACGAAAAAGCCGCTCTAGTAAGGTAAACAGTGATCGGTAGAAACCAAAGCAGCTTGAGAGTTTACAATGTTCCATTGCACCTGAAAACCTCATACTCGGATAGTTTCGAAATGTTTCAGTACATATGACCACTTACAGCAAATACTGTTTCACCTCTAAATAATGATCTGCAATTGATCTGTAGAGTGAAAAATAACTTCGTTACTTAGAGTAATTTGATATAGCCTTTGCAATGGGAAAGCAAAAAACTTCAATTAATGTTTGCGTCAGAGAGATTGTGCCGTTAGTGAAGAAAATCACCGTGCGCGTGTTTGGTAGTTGTTAGATTGGTGGATAAAATATTTTTCCCGACGGTTCACTGTTGCTTATACACT
>JARYHS010005265.1:0-30486 GCA_031002005.1 Vandiemenella viatica
TCAAATCCGTCCGGGCATCCAGATTTGGGTTTTCCATGGTTTCCCAAATCACTCCAGGCAAATGCCAGGATGCGGCCTTTTCCGAATTCCTTCCCATTCCTTGCCACCCATCCTTTCCCGTCTCTAAAGACCTCGCTGTTAAGAGACGTAAAGCAGTTAAAAAAATAAAAAATAAATAAAAAATAAAAGTTCAGTTATGAGCCTCGTTACAAAAAATAGAAAATAACGGGAAACTTATGCTCGTGGAGACTTACGAATGTTATTCACATAAATAATTTCTTATCATCTTATTGAAAAATGATGAATATGTATGTGTTTTAAATTAAAAGACATATTTTCAATAACCCACTTTAAGTACTAAAATGTTTTATTTAAATCTATTTTTACATAACCATTTTCATTTCAAAAGATGGAAATTAAATTTTTTGTTTGTTCGTGGTCAAGCTTTTGCTATAAAAGGGGTCCAGCATATTAAGTTTGGGGATATTGGGTGAAATGAACCTTCTACTTCCGCTTAAGCTAGTCCAACAAATTTGAGGTTTCTATCCCCCCCCCCTCCAGTTGAGTACACTCAACGGATAATTTTACACTTAACCGATTTGCTATTACCTGGTACAGTTCTAAAAAATTTGGTTTGGAGGCATTTTTACAGATAAGAAAGGCAAGAAACCAAATCAGTACAGTTAGTAAGAAAAATAATAAAAATATAAACACCTTCAGACATCGCTCTAATTATATAAAATCACAATCAATTCTTTCTAACCCAGCCCGAGACGACAGGCTGCTCGGGTGCGTTTACTTGCTGTAATCGGAGTAGGGATGAATACAACCGTCCTGTGAATTTCTGCGCTGCCTCTGCTTTCCTCCACCATACCACACAACTAGGGATTGCAATCCAGCAAAGCGGGATCCCGCAATCCCGCGGGATCCCGCATCATTAGACAGTCTGGCGGATCCCGCACAAAAATTAAGCGGATCCGCAATCCGCAAAATCCGGCGGAAACGCGTGTCAGTCTGCGTGACTCGCTGCCCCACTCGGTCTCTGTCGGATATTTTGCACTGTTTGCCTGAACCCTTCCATTTAGCATTAGAGTCATGTGAACAAGCGTTTGAATATGTCAACCTTCGTCAGTCGTAAGTAGATAAATACACTTTTACGTATTCATCAAAACTTACGTTTGTTTCGAGTATACATTTCTGTAATTTGAGTTATGGTGCGTATTTAGTACGATTTTCTAACTATATAATTATGTTTTAAGTGTCACACACGTTATCTGAACTACACGGCTTTTTATTCGCGGTTTCATTATGCCCATTTTCTGTATTTGCAGATAAAGTAATTGTGTCAATTTCCTAATTTGCGGCTGAAAATTTGATTATTCGTTGATATGAAACTAAGGTTATCGTAATTTTAACGATCGCGTACCTATTTATTTAACAGCTACAAATGAAATTGTATATCCTTTGACTTATTGCTGTTTTGGCCGCTGCCTCAATGCGTTTCTTTGACGAAGGCTGTTCAGTCTGCCAGTAAAGGCCCCTGCCAGGCAGACCTCACACACAACGCGCCTGCACGCCGGGATACATATACGACTCCAAACAGGCGCAGAGACATCAAAACAAATCAGGAAAAAAAAAAGAATCATCTAGAAGCTAAGTGGGACTATTTCTTACAGAGGTCGCCGTACTACCACACAACGGAATTCCTGCGCCAGGCCGCCTATATAAGCGTAGCCGGCCGCTCCACCGCCAGTTCCGGCCTGACCGCGGAACCAGCTTCAACTACAGAAGACCACAAGAAGTTCGCGAGAAGTAGAAGCCGTCTCTCTCTACCCCGGATCAGGACCAGGCTAAATTTCTCGACGGTCATCCGCTAACTGTACCACATTTGTTATTGTTTACCAGTGTTTTGTGTACATAGTAATAAACCTCAAGGAACCATTAAGTGTAGTTCACTACAGTGGCGACAAGGTTGGGATAAGAACTCTCGACCATCATGGCTACGCCAGCAGCACCTACGGAATGGCAACAGTTCCTCCAAGGACTTCTACATCAGTTCTTCGAATCTCAGAGACAACTGATTGCGGAAGTCAGGAATCTCCGCCAACCCACGGCCCCGCCTCCGTTCCCAGCATTCAACGACGACGTCGAAGAATGGGAGACCTACGAGAAGCGCATAAAACAACACTTCGCAATTCATCACATATCCAAAGAAGAAGATCAGCGTGCATATTTCCTTTCCTGGAACCAATCAAAGATGTATGTCTTGCTCACCAAACTTCAGCCACAAGACCCCGACACCCTCACCTTCACGACCATCTGTACGACACTGAATGCATACTACAGACGCCGGTACCATGTCGTCGCGGCCCGCGTCGAATTCTATCAATGCCGGAAGAAGCCCGATCAGACGTATCGCCAGTGGGCGGCCGAACTCCAAGGCCTTAGCAGAAAATGTAAGTTTCAAACTCGTTGTTCCCACGAATCCTACGCCGACGACATGGTGCGTGATCACATCATACAGGCTGCACCAGATGCCGCACTCCGGCATGACGCCCTCAAGTTAGAGGACCCATCCCTGGAGCAGGTCATCGAACTTGCCTACAAATTCGAAATATCTACGGCCGCAGATCGCCGCCTGGAGTCCTGGGCGGATGTGGCCGCAATCCGAACCGACGTAGAGGACACACAGGACGTCGCCGCCATCCAGAGCTCCCAGTCGCGCTCCTCCCGACACCACAACCGGGGACCGCTTCCTCAGAAGGACATCGAACCGGCCCGTTCCGGCAGGGGCACCAAGTCTCGGCAGCAGCAGCGGATCCCGCAGCGCCGACGCCACAGCCCGCTCCGCCTACCCTCCTGCCCCGCCTGTTATTCAGCACATGAGAGGGAAAATTGTCCGGATCGTTGGGCTGAATGCTCACGTTGCGGCAAGGAAGGACACCTGGCGTCCGTCTGCCGCACCAACACCACCAATGCCAATCCCGGCTCTCGCCGCCCAGGGTCTTACCAAGACAGGTTGAGCGGCGCACCTATGGATATCAATCACGTAGACACTTCCACAGCATCCAAACTTTTTATTGACGTTACGGTCAATGGCAAGCCCCTGCGCCTACAAGTCGACACAGGAGCAGCAGTCTCATTGCTTAATCATACTACTTATGTGCAAATTGGCTCGCCCCCCCTCTCGCCGGCCCCCAAGCGCCTCCTGACATACAACAAACAGGAAATAGCACTCCTGGGACAGTTCACAGCAAACGTCATGTATAAGTCTGTACATCGTTCAGTCCCCTTTTTAGTAGTTAACAGTTCTCTCACAGCAGACTTATTTGGACTGGACGCTTTCCGCTTATTCGGATTTTCAATTGAGGATAACATACACCTCGTATCTCAGCATGTTCCTTTTCCTGAAGTGGACGCCCTTTGCACCGAGTTTCAGGACCTGTTCTCACCAGGCGTCGGCTGTGCAAAGGACTTCGAAGCATCACTCCAACTCCGGCCGGACGTACGGCCTCGATACTTCCGGGCACGCCAGGTACCCGTAGCGCTTCAACAACCACTTCAGGAAGAACTTCAACGTCTCCAAGACGAAGGGATCCTCCAGCCGGTGCGGTTCAGCCCCTGGGCCACGCCGTTGGTCATATTTCAGAAGCCAGGACGCCGCTTACGTCTCTGTGGTGACTTTAAGACCACCGTCAACCCGCATCTGCTGGTAGACGACTATCCACTTCCGAGACCGGACGACCTCTTCCGTAAACTAGCAGGAGGTACCTACTTTACAAAAATTGACCTGGCAGAAGCATACCTTCAAATCCCTTTGGATATCCAGTCCCGACAATACACAGTCATCAACACTCCCTCTGGCCTCTTCCAACTCAACCGGCTCATGTTCGGCTTGGCCAGTGCTCCAGCGATTTTTCAACGGTATCTCGAACAACTTCTCCAGGATATTCCGGGATGCATCAACTATCTCGACGACATAGTCGTCACGGGACCCTCCGCTGCCGAACACATGACCAACCTCCGCCTACTCTTCCTCCGCCTCCGTGCAGCAGGATTAAAATGCAACCTTTCCAAGTGTCAATTTTTTCAACAATCCATTTCCTACCTGGGTCACATCATCGCTCAGGAAGGCATCTCCCCAGCATTTTCCTATGTGGACGCTATTTCCAACTTACCTCGGCCTCAGGATCTACATCAGTTGAAATCTTTTTTAGGCAAGATTTCATACTACAGAAAATTTATACCCTCAGCAGCACAAGTGGCAGCACCCCTGTACCACCTCTGTCGCAAGAATGTCCCGTTCCGTTGGACCCCAGCTTGCGAGACCGCATTCCACACCCTTAAACAGCAGCTCAAGTCCGCAGCATGCCTCATGCCATACACTCCAAACCTCCCCTTGATACTTGCCACAGATGCATCCGATTACGGTGTGGGGGCAGTTCTGTCTCATAAATTACCAGATGGCACGGAACGCCCCGTAGCCTACATCTCCAAAGCCCTATCGGCTGCTCAGCTTAAATATTCTCAAATCGAGAAAGAGGCGCTAGCTATTGTTTTTGCCTGCTCCAAATTCTATTCCCTTTTATATGGGATTTCTTTTCATCTCATTACCGACCACAAACCACTCCTATCACTATTTGATCCGTCCACACGTCTGCCTACCAAAACATCCCACCGCATCCAGCGTTGGGCACTATTCCTGTCCCAGTTCAGATATACCATGCATTTCCGTACCACCTCCAGGCATGCCAATGCAGACGCCTTATCCAGACTACCGCAGGGACCAGACCTTGCCTTCGACAAGTCGGAACTTCTGGTGTTCCAGATCGACGATGACATACAAGAAGCACTGAAGACATTTCCAGTCACGGCCTCAAAAGTCGCGGCAGCCACAGGGGAGGACCCCCTCCTCCGTGTCATCCGACACCACATCCAACACGGGTGGCAAACACGTTCCCCTCCACGCCATCATCAAGACCTCAAGTTCTACTACTCCATCCGCCACCAGCTCTCAGTAGTAGAGGGAGTGCTCCTCCGCACAGAACCAAATTCCACCCCGAGGGTTGTCGTTCCGAGATCCCTACAACCGACAATCCTCCAAACTCTTCACCAAGGACACTGGGGAATTGCCCGCACCAAATCCCTTGCCAGACGCCATGTATTCTGGATCGGCCTTACCACGGATGTCACGAAGATGGTGCGGCGCTGTACCATCTGTGCCCAACAACTGCCCCGCCCCCCTCAAAAGTTCCTTTCCTGGCCGGCACCGTCCGGACCCTGGGAACGCATTCACCTCGACTTCGCTGGCCCATTCCTAGGCCACCAGTGGCTCCTAGTGACGGATGCCTTTTCCCACTTCCCATATGTCGTCCGTTGCTCCACAATCACCACAGAGGTCACCATTTCAGCCCTCACGAAGATCTTTTCCATCGAAGGATTACCATACGCTATCGTCACAGATAACGGACCGCAATTTCGAAGTCGGGAATTCCTATCCTTCTGTACCGCCAACAATATCCAACACCTCCTCACCCCGCCCTTCCACCCCCAATCTAACGGGGAGGCGGAACGGCTAGTCAGAACATTCAAAACCCAAATGACCAAATACACCACAAGTCACAAACTCGAAGAGGCATTGACACTCTTCCTCAGTTCCTATCGAACCACTCCAGTGGGGGCCAAAAGCCCGGCGGAATTGCTACATGGCCGCCAACCTCGCACTCTCCTCCATCTCCTCTTACCCCCGCCCAAAGTACAGGTACCTTCGGGCCCATTCCGTTTCACCCCGGGCTCCCTAGTCTGGGCCCGCGGGTTTGGCTCCCGGGCCGGTTGGCTTCCGGGGGTCATCCAGCGGCCCCGGGGCCGCCAACTGTTCGACGTCAGCCTGGATGGCCGGATAGTGCGACGCCATCGAAACCAACTACGTCCCCGCTACCCCACGGCACCGTCCTCTTCCACCACGGCACGGCCATCCACTTCTTCCTCTCCTTCCCTGCCACCTCCACCACTCCTGCCGTCTAACCGTTGCTCAGGGACAGTTACAGCGCCACCAACGACGCCACAACCTGTCGGTCGCTCCGACACCCTTCAGCCGCAGCCTCTCGACCACCTGCGGGGACCATCTTCAGCGCCCCCCGTACAGCCCCCGGCCATCGACGCCGACGAACCGATGCCGTTAGCTCCACAAGTACCTCCACCACAACCTGCACCACGACGCAGGTCGGCTCGCATCGCCAGGGGAGCAGCTCCGTACTCCCCTGGAGGTAGCCTTCATAGTCTGCTCCAGGGCGCCGCGGCAGACGACCTCGCAGACGTCGCAGACATCGCTTCCCCCCCTCCCCCCCCGGGAGGGAGGTATGTTCAGTCTGCCAGTAAAGGCCCCTGCCAGGCAGACCTCACACACAACGCGCCTGCACGCCGGGATACATATACGACTCCAAACAGGCGCAGAGACATCAAAACAAATAGAATCATCTAGAAGCTAAGTGGGACTATTTCTTACAGAGGTCGCCGTACTACCACACAACGGAATTCCTGCGCCAGGCCGCCTATATAAGCGTAGCCGGCCGCTCCACCGCCAGTTCCGGCCTGACCGCGGAACCAGCTTCAACTACAGAAGACCACCGGAAGTTCGCGAGAAGTAGAAGCCGTCTCTCTCTACCCCGGATCAGGACCAGGCTAAATTTCTCGACGGTCATCCGCTAACTGTACCACATTTGTTATTGTTTACCAGTGTTTTGTGTACATAGTAATAAACCTCAAGGAACCATTAAGTGTAGTTCACTACAAAGGCCGCCTGTTTAGATGTGCCGCTCAGGCTATAGATTTAATTTAATTTAATTTAATTGCAATGGAGCACAGGCTCCGGTGGCAATTTCCCTACACACCCATCTTCCCCCTATCCTACACCTACCTACATTTGCCCTAAATCCTCTTCTTATTGTTATTATATCGACTAAAGGTAAAAAAAAGTTATAATGAAATTTTCACGGGTGTATCGACGAATTGTGTTGTAGGAACACCATACTTAGACGGCTGCCTCCGCCGTCTCCCTCACGTGTGAAATCTCGTGTGTTTGCAATGAAATCCGGAGATACCACCTATGAGGACTTCACTGCAATCATTCGCCGAGAAATTCTCCTTTCTTACTAAAAAATAATAATTTCCACTCTAAAAACGTCGTTACGCCAAATAAGTAAATCTGAAATACTTGACAGTTTACGTGTTGGTGAGTAGTTTGTTTAAATAATATTGAATCAACTGTAATATTGATCAAGAAAACAGGAGATATAATAATGAATCACGCAAAAAAGGTCAAGTCTCGTGCTTGTGCATTGACGAAAAGTAACGAGATCTTGTTCTGAGCCAAGTCTACACTTTACAGAGTATATTCACTTCACTTTGTGAAATGGAACGTTTATTTAGAATTTTTTTTTAAAAACTCTGGTAACTTGGCCATTAAGCAAACCATATTTTTAAACTTATGTGATGTATTGTAAGGCACATAATATGGCGTAAGACTCAATATTTTACATTTTTATTATTTATTTAAAAATTGGTTTAGATTAAAAAACAAAAATGTAGAACCTCGAAATACACTTAAGACACGCTAAAAAATTTTAATGTCATTTTGCCAATCAAACTATTGTTAACTGTTAATGTTTATCATTTAACATTAACAATTATTTATTAATTTAATTGTTATTTAATTATTAACGTTTTAAGTAACTATGTTTTAAATATATGCGTTAAAAAACTGTTTTTACCAATCCCGCACGGATCCGGCGGGATCCCGCGGGATTGGCACAAATCCCGCGCGGATCCCGCGGGATTGAAAACACTGCGGGATTGCAATCCTTACACACAACCTCCGACTGGTAGATCTCCGGTATTTGCCATCCTCCGTTTCCTTCGATTGCTCCGCCGATAGAAATCGCTTCGTTTCCCAGCTCTACCTGTCAGTCAGCAAACATATCTCGCCAAACCATAGTTCATAGCAGATGTGCTGATTGTGACGTCAAGAAAATGCCTTATTGTTGTAAGTTGTAATCGAAACTTATTAAACAAAAGACAGTAGACACTTCGTTCAGTCAAAGATAGGTAATTCAGAGTAGTTACATTAATGTAATGCTAACAACAACAACTATATACATAATAAATACCAGGAGGAATAATATTTCGATAGGGGGAAAAAAAGTGATTTTACATACCTTTTTTTTTTTTTTTTTTTTTTTTTTTTAAATATGGCCTTCGGTCTTTGCGACCATTTAGCCAGCTCGATTTTTTTTTACCAACTGTTGTATCAGGCATTAACCATGATATTGTAGACACTACAGTAAGAACGAACACAAAATTAAAACCATCCATGCCCGCGGCCGGACTCGAACCGGCGGCCCTTACAATGCGAGGCCAGCGTGCTAGCCCCTACTCTGCCAGGGCCGGCATTTACATACTTCATAACAGCTTTAGCTATCAGTTTCCTCAATGATCTAGATGGTTAGTTTAACTATGTGTATCAAGCATGAAAACAAGTTTAATAGATAACGTTCATGATTGGCATTCGGTAGGACGAGGGTGGCAGGGGCATCCACAGTTCGGTGTTTCATGGGTTACCGAAATCATTGCATACGAATGCTGGAATAGCTTCCTCATAAGCGCCATAGAGGATTTTCCTCGTTCACAGTACTCTTACGAAGAGCTTATAATGATTGTATGAAATATTTGCTACTTTTAGGTAGTGTAACATCTGCCTTGGGGACATTTCTATTTGGGTCACACTGTTTTATCATTAACAAAATTATCAATTTGGAATATCAAAAGTCATACTTAATCTTCAGCTTATCACATGAAATATTATTGTAATGAATAGGAAAACTGAAAATTGGGTGTACAATTTTTTATTGTGAAATCAGGCAAACATGAATTTTGTTTTTATTCTGAGGTTAACAATTACATATCATTGAATATCAAACAGCTAGAGCAAAATCTCAGGGTCATTACTGGGTGGAACGATTGCATGAGTTTCCGTCCGGGTCGTAGCTTTTACCATTGCTCACAGCCCAGGTCAGCGACCAGGCAAGACCAGCGCCACATGGGGTCTTCCAGCTTTCTCGACCGGCCCAGCGTGATGGCAGCGTCCCCAGCTGCCGACTCGTACTCAGCGAAGGTCACTTCGGCCGTACTAGATGAAGATCTGCACCAGAGTCTCGTCGTCCGTTCTTCTCATCCGAGCAAGACTCTGTACTTCTCGTAACGCGATATCGCGTCCGGCTCTTGGCGAATCACCGCAATCCGCGCCAAAGGACCAGCGCCACATTGGCCCCAGAACAGACAAGAAAAAAACACCAACACGGCAATAAATTGAGGCGGCTTCTCTATTGGCTGGATCGTCTTCCCCTACTCTCATAAAGCACTCATTTACTAGGAAACGTCACTAAGGTTTATTTTTGCTAGTCTGCGCCAGTTTTCGGCGGGAACTTTCCGAAACGTGCGAAAATAGAAAGCGGGTCTCAGTTATTTATGGGGGTTATAAATCCGCTTAATGTCCAAGTTGAGTCGGACGTTGTCAGCACCCCCCAAGGTGCGTGTAAATCTGGACGCTTTAGTTCCGTCACGTTTCTGTTCGTTGACACGACGCATCGGCAATATTCACACATACCGTGGGATCACTTAGTGCCTAATGGCACTGTACTTTTTAATTAATTACAACTACTCCATCACCCGTACAATTGAAAATTATTCTATGGAATAATTTTCAATTCAGTTTTTCACTATAACTTCACTTATTTCTGGTCATTGGGTTAATGTTCCTTGTGAGTGAGATTAGTTCGTTCTAATATTCTCTAACTGTTTGTGATCTTTGTTAATAGTTAAATTACCAAACTTCTTAAGATATACCCATCTTCAGTTCTCTATTTTAATACAACATGTGATAGCTTTGTACTTCACGAATTACTCTTGTGCCCTACTTGATTCCTCAGTGAACTCGCGAGACAATCCAGCATGTCTTATAACTACATATTACATATCTTATGAGTAGCATGTGACATATATCATTCTCTATACAACTAATTTAAATCTTTCTTAGATTGCCTCTTTTTTTAAAAAAATATCCAATTAAAATAAAATTACATCATTTTATTATTATAATATGCAATATTATTTATTATCTATAATTTTTTTAACAATTATTCTTCATCACAAAAGTATCATAACAGTTATATTTGTCAAATCAATACATGATATGAACTAGCATTTTAAATACTAGCATTTTAAATCCTAATGCTTGTAATTAATTACAAAATTTTATTACAGCCTCCTTTTCTAACAACCTCTGTTGAAATAATTTCCCAGACTGGTATCTTTTTCCATTTATTTATTTAAGATAGATACTATTTTATTGAATGTTTTCCAAGACAACAGAGACATTCATAACATTTCCACTGGTTAACTTTGACAAGCCAGCTGACTGGAGTAAACAAACCCCACCTGCGAATCTGTGAACGCTTTCCCTTTCATTAGCTAGCAGGTAGCAGAGACACTCTCACAATCGCTACCTGTTCTCGGCCGGCGAAGGGTCGCCTCCCCTATTATGCCGTTTGGACAAAAGATTACAGCTGTCTGCCGGTCGGTTCCCGGCTATATTCGCTAAGTTTGACTTATTAAATTTAGCGCTTTCTTGTCAAACGATCTCTTCAAATCTCTTATTCAATAAGATTAAAAATTATATTTAATCCTCAACATCTTCCGCACTGATAGGTATATTCACATCGGTAATTAGAGAATATTTCCTACGATTATATCATATTGTTAATTTTTTATCACTACTTTTTTTTTTATAAGCACTTGTAACCATAGACTTAAAGATAATGACATATTTCTAGCGGCAACCAACATTTTCATACTTCTTAATTAAATCTTCTTCTCTGTATTCGAAAATTTATTGTTTTGCACCATATCCTCTGATTCTATACGCAGTAATTTATTTTTCATCGCGGTTTCATCAGTATTTCTTGTTTCTTATCGTATCATAATTCACCCAACATTTTATTTCTAATCAAAAAACGATTACGTCCTTAGCCATTTCTCTTTAAATAACTTCGTGTCATTAGTGTTTCATCTATTCATGGTTTCGACTTTCCTTTTATTAAAATTATTAGCGTGTTGTAACAATCCCTACTCTCATTAAGTACATGTTCGTTCTAGCTTAGACTACTGAGTTCGATGACTATATGTCACCCTCTAAACTCAAACTGACGATTCCTTTCGTCATTACAATAATATTGGGCGATACCTTCTTCGGTTTCACGGTCCGCAATATATTTGTTTCATTTATATAAACTCTTCATAGACGATAATTTCTTGATATACATTTAACGAACTTTATCTACTCTGCGCTATCGTGAACACGTCATTACTTTCTGCTCTTAATATTTTTACACATCAACACACTGCTAATATTTATTCTTCTTATAGGTCAAACTCCAACCAATTTTAATCCACAACTCAATGACACGGAATATTAATGATTTTACAATCGTCGTGACTATTTTGGCAAACCCGTCTCTAATTGAAACCGTAATCAAACACGATCTTTCACTTCTAACAATTTCTCCGAGGATTATTATTATTATCTTTATAATAGCTTTTGCTGCGTATGGAAGTTTTATATTTATAAACAATCAACGTTTCATTTTTCACTCTAGGGTTGTATTATTATTGTTGCCGCTCGTCATAGGTTTGAAATGTTTTCCACAAACAAACTAAAATGTCATTCTTTGACTAAAATATCTTTACTTTATCAATTTAAAATTACCTCTACGGATTCTTAGTTAGCAGGACAAAATTTTAAAATTACGTGATCTATACTCCATTTACATTTCACTTACAACATTCTTAAACCAAAATCTTGCACGGTCATTTACTTAAATCTGGGGTTTCAAAACTGGCTCCGTCATCTTTTTAATATTTTAAACGGCCATGTAATCTTTGAATCCATTTTTCACAATCAAAATTTGTGCTCTCACGCACATCGATACTAAAAATCATTCGATGCATCAAACATATCTGTTCATCGACGATCAACGATCTGTTACGGTTTTGTTGGTCACTTGTTGTCTCTATGTATACACAAGCATTCTGGCGAAACATATGTTCTGGCACTGTAGTCGTCTCGGAAATTCCTTTTAGCTCTCTGTGAAAAGGCTGTTGGGTCGTTAGACCAGACCCCCAGCGGTGTTCTACCTGGAGTCTGCTTGCTTTGCAATGGGTTTGTTGTCTCGTCCCGGGAGCGCAAACTATATTACCCGCTTCACAAGGAGTTTGTTCAAAATTCACGATCGCGGAGTTATCTATCAAATTCTCGTGATTTCCTTCCATCGCTACTTCAAGATTTCCTAACTCTGTTTGATTCAAACTTTGTGCCATTTTAATAAATTTTCCACTCCGGAGCAGCATTCAATTTAACTTTTAGCGATCGCATTTGACATCAGTGTTAATTTAGAGAATCGTTTACGCCATAAAAGTTAGTCAAACCTCCCTTTAAATATCTTTACGGCCCCCCGTAATTCAATCTCCATGAACACTCCGCGAATACCACAAGGAAAATAAAATAGACAACTTGAACAAGCTACTGGATCATCAGAATCAATAGAAATTTCGATCACACAACGGTATCAAAGAAAATGAACCGAGACCAGCCTTCGCATTTCCCGCAAGACATTAAAAACTCAATCACAGGATTTACCTTTGCGCACATAGATCTCGTGTTATTAGCATTTGGAATTTGTTTCAATAATACCAATTCGAAAAAAAATCAGCATAACGCGAGATCTTAGTGATCATCTGGAAAGAAATCAAACCAAAAATAGATGTCAGCCCACTCTAATTTAAAATCAACCATCAACTTAAAAACACATACGTGGAGTAACACTTCTCGTGACATATGATTTCCAGCAATCGTAATTTTACTCCCGATACCACAGGTAAATCACAATGAATATTCTGTCGACACGGCAGCACACATAAAACACGAATAAGCAAGATACGAAAAAGATAAAAAGTAATAGCCGTCCCAGAAGACATTCAAAAATCAAACATGCCATTTTTCAACGCTGAATCGACGAAACAATCTTACCAATACACACCAGTCTCGAGAAATCGTCTCAACAGATCCATTACCATTCACTACCAAAATTCGACAAAACCACATCACAATCGAAAGACAATCAAATCATATTTCAACAACACAACAACATATCAAATGAAAGACAATCGTCACATCATATTTCCACCATTGATAAACAAAATCATTTTTCAACGTCGATTTGAACATGTATCAACACAATACATCATATAGTATGATTTTCAAACTGCATCCATCTCCGTTGCAGGACTAAAAAAAATAATTCAATGGCATAGCATTAACATATCACATATAACATAAAATAAAATTTTCTGCTGGCTCATCAGGTTTCCACTGAAATAAAATTTCATCATTTATTTAATATCAATGCTTCATAGAAACTCTTGCAATCATTTATATTTCGATAGCTCCACGTTTAGGGTGCCATGTTGTAACGTCTACCTTGGGGACGTTTCTATTTGGGTCACACTGTTTTATCATTAACAAAATTATCAATTTGGAATATCAAAAGTCATACTTAATCTTCAGCTTATCACATGAAATATTATTGTAATGAATAGGAAAACTGAAAATTGGGTGTACAATTTTTTATTGTGAAATTAGGCAAACATGAATTTTGTTTTTATTCTGAGGTTAACAATTACATATCATTGAATATCAAACAGCTAGAGCAAAATCTCAGGGTCATTACTGGGTGGAACGATTGCATGAGTTTCCGTCCGGGTCGTAGCTTTTACCATTGCTCACAGCCCAGGTCAGCGACCAGGCAAGACCAGCGCCACATGGGGTCTTCCAGCTTTCTCGACCGGCCCAGCGTGATGGCAGCGTCCCCAGCTGCCGACTCGTACTCAGCGAAGGTCACTTCGGCCGTACTAGATGAAGATCTGCACCAGAGTGTCTCGTCGTCCGTTCTTCTCCTCCGAGCAAGACTCTGTACTTCTCGTAACGCGATATCGCGTCCGGCTCTTGGCGAATCACCGCAATCCGCGCCAAAGGACCAGCGCCACATTGGCCCCAGAACAGACAAGAAAAAAAAAAAACCAACACGGCAATAAATTGAGGCGGCTTCTCTATTGGCTGGATCGTCTTCCCCTACTCTCATAAAGCACTCATTTATTAGGAAACGTCACTAAGGTTTATTTTTGCTAGTCTGCGCCAGTTTTCGGCGGGAACTTTCCGAAACGTGCGAAAATAGAAAGCGGGTCTCAGTTATTTATGGGGGTTATAAATCCGCTTAATGTCCAAGTTGAGTCGGACGTTGTCAGCACCCCCCAAGGTGCGTGTAAATCTGGACGCTTTAGTTCCGTCACGTTTCTGTTCGTTGACACGACGCATCGGCAATATTCACACATACCGTGGGATCACTTAGTGCCTAATGGCACTGTACTTTTAATTCATTACAGTAGGAAAAAAAAAACATTTTTTTTTTTGGAGTGATAATTAAAAATATGGTTGTATGTAGGTGATGCCTTTTTTCTACTTACCGGTAAAATTTTGCAGCTAGTTCATTCAACAAAGAAAAATTATGAATATATAGAGACTACATATTCCAAATAATACGAGTATTATCATAGAAATTAAAGGAGAGCATATACGTTTCCGATTAATTTTGTCAATGGATTTAAGTACTGGAAAACGTAATCGCAAATAATTTTACTTCCGAAACTAATCACGTTTAGTCACAGCTGATTTATCACATCACTGGAATTCGGGAATCACTTGATTACCAAAATTGATTGGCGCGCATTCAATTTTGTTGAACGGCTGGTGGAGTACTATTACCAAAAAATTCAGATACACGGTTGATGGAATTTATGTAACAGTTATGTGTTGCAACGGAATCCGGCAACATTGGATCAAGTTTCAGTAGCTTAGTTAGTGGCAAAGTAATTTTAATCTGTTCCAATCAAATTTTAATATCTCCTAAAGGATGTATAATGCTCCAAGCAAGAAGCTACACAATGCTTGATAACGGCTCCTAGAAAGTGGTTCCAGGAACGCTTATTCGCATTTGGGAGGACGTCGGTTCGAATCCCCGTCCGGGCATCCAAATTGGGTTTTTATATTGCAGGGTAAAGCCTTCCCGATATCTCGATGAGAAATGCTTAGGGAGCACTGATAAGAAATGCTAGGAATATTCTAAGAATCAGAGCGTGGAATATAAATCATATGCACATGGTAGGTGTATCAGAGAAATTTACTTAGTTGCCGAAGCGATTAACGAACAAGGGGAAAGGAAAAAGTGTTATTTATAATAAATACTTTATATACAGACTTACTTTGATGAGAGAAACAACTAATCCCGCAACACACACATTGGTACAATGTATATGCCAGCTTTACAGAAAGACGGTGTAAAAATTAGAGAGAAAATATTCTTAATTTACCGTTTTAATTGGGGGAAAAATCAATAAGTATGAGTCACTGGATTGCGTTCGTAGGGAATATTTTAGGGTATTTACGTCGGGTGTGATAGGAGATCCAAAGAATTTATGTAAAAAAAAAAAAAAAAAACAAGTACTCCGTTTAAGACTCGTAAAAAATAACATACACATGGAAAAATCGAGGGTGTAGAGGATCTCAGCAAGGATACATCATGACAACTAAACAAAGATTAATAAACCAATTTAAAGTTTATAAAGAATGAACAATAAAATACAGATTCAAGCTAGACATATGAAATGAGGAAACGGAAAGAATACCACCCTGAAGAAATATTTACTTAGACAAAATGTGGTAGTAAGAAATAACTGTGAAAGGGTTTCAATTGAAGACAAATGGAAATGCTGAAGATCGCGATAAACATAAATCACAAAAATGCTCAGTTTGAATCAGGAAGATATATGTACAAATACTCTAGAATCAGATACGCAGGAAATTCATAAAGCCAGGGAGAAATAACTGAAACAAAAGCTTTAAGGAACCAGCAATTGCTGCGGTAGATGCGGCTTACTGGCAAATCAGACGGATCTTTGGAGAAATTAATATTTATAAACATTGAAGGTGAAGTTGGGAAACCTATTTCTAGTTCAGAATATAGAGATAATCGATGGAACAAATACATAGACCACTTACGTTGGAGAAATTCTGAATAAATTTGTGCTGGAAATACAGGAATACATCGACATCGATGATATAGGATTACTGTAAAAAATCAGGACTCAAATAAGACAGCAGTCATTACTGAGAATCCTGTGAAGAGATTTTTAGACGGCAGTGCATTATTTTGCGTAAAACGCGAAGTTAAAATTTAAAGAATTTACACCCACAAAATACACACTGTCAAAGGTGAACCGAAATATAAACTTTGCTGCTGTTTCTGTGTTTATTCTACTTCAGCAAAAATAAAACGTAAATCACAAAATTCTAACGTTTTTAAGCTCAATATAAGATAATACCTGCTACATCACTAATTTTTACCTGCAGGAGGATTTTTATCTTGGATGATGGAAAACTAAGAGGAAAGCGAAAGTAACGCTAGTTTGGTATGGGAAAACAAAGCAGATGAAAAATAAATTTATAATGTCGTATTGTTCTGTGGATATTACGTACATAATATCAGCTGAAAGTGTATGTTGTTAAGACGCAAATTTATAAACATCAGATAGTATCATTTAAAGAATTTTAGGTATATATAGTAATCTACTGTTTAGTAAATTTTCTATATATGGTTTAATTTAATTCAATGTAATTGCGACAGAGCTCATGCTTCGGTTGAAATTTCACTACACTTCCATTTCTCTCCTGTCTCGTACCTGCCTTCTTTTTCCTTTAAGGAAATTTAAATTAGTTCATAGGTTTTGATAATGTATTCATAATCTTCCTTGGTAATTTATTCCAATTCCTGATTCCTGTGCGATATTCTTATTATTCGTATGCGTTAGACGTATATTTGTGAAATTCTTAAGTAAATTTTAAGCCTTTGTAAAAACAAGTACTGTTCCAAAAGAATGTAAATATATTATCCTGCAAATTAGTAAGGAAGATGAAAAAAGAAATTTCGTATCAATTTGACGTCGCATATCCGTATATAATAGTTTATTTTGACTTTTCGTATAAAGCTAATCGTTACTACTGTAACTGATTGTGAACTAAAATCTTGCAAGGAATCTCATTTAGCTAGCGCCAAAATAAATTATTAAATTAATGTTTGTTAACTATAAAACGCAGACAAACGTTCGTAAGTCTTTACAAGAGATAAATATTTCAAATTCCTTCTGGGTACCAAGGGCCTTTTAAATTTTTTAAAATAAAATATACATAATAATAATACTCACATTATGAATTAGTTTAAATTCATATTGAATTTGTCAATAAGATTTTAATAGTGACCTTGTAACATATGCTGCCACCCCAATTAATTAATTTGTAAATATTATTTAGTTAAGTGTAGTTAATTATGATGTAAATATTGATTGTAATAATGTATATAATGTAATTAAGAAGTTCGAGAAATCTACAGATTACTAAACACATTGTCAGTGGTTAGTGTAAATTTAGTTATTCGAAAAGTGATATATTGTAATTGTGTTTTGTTTTATCGAGTGTCTGCCAGCTTCGGTTTGATTATTAAAACAGTTGACAGTAAATGCTAACAATTTTCTGTAGAATTAGCGACCCGTTGATTGAGCTATTTTATGACGATTAAATATTGTATTATTTAAAGAAGTGACCTCTACTCTGTTTACTTGAGTCAAAAAACGACATATTTAGGGCCACGTCATCATAAGACCTGCAGAGTTACGAGCAAGTTAATTAGTGGAGTTTGCTCGTCTTCGATTGGATAAATTTTAATTGTATGGAGGTTACAAACAGTATGGGGAAAACCAAATTAATATGTGGGGTACCATGAAATTTTACACTTCAGTAAATTAGCAGATATAAAAAACTTAAAACGTTGCTTTCAGCTCGTTCTAGCAGTACCATCACATATTCGGTCGTATATTAACAGTAAAATCATTAAACAGGTGTCTGGGAAGGTATATACTCTACATAATTAGTAACATGGCGTTTGTTGCCATTTCAACATAACATTCTTTGTTTTCCGGTGAAAGACTCGTCGTACCTGTACTGGATTGCGCGTCCCAGTAGCTCTAATTGAAGCTTCCTGGTGATCCATTGGCTGTTCATTGTGCCCCAGGGCACAGTAAGTGCGCCACATTGTCCAGACGGAAACAGCTCGTCTGCTAATTGGTCAGCGCCAGTACACCCGCTGAATTTGTAGCCCATCCAGTCAACCTGAAATGAGCACTCACCAGTTCCTGCCAGTGGATTTTTCGCTGGACTGTCTCTTCCATTGCAATAAAACGGCTAGAACTGAAAATCGAACTATTGTGGGTGCGTGGAATATATTGCATTATAACTGGACTTGAGATTTTTTACTCAATTGTAAATTTAACATAAATCATAGAGCTATTCTTTTATCTCTCCAGTGTTCCTCATTAAAAGTTTTATCTACACACACGGAAGAAACATGTTATAAACATAAACAGGAAATAAGAGCCTTATTTATTTAATTTCACTAATCAGGTTGGATGAAGAGATTGGTTCCAGTTTCATTAAATTCAATGAGACGGGTACATTTTTACTATTATAATTCAGGCATACATATCTAAACTGCAAGATGTTGTTGCACATTACTCATAGGAAAAGTATTTCAAATATCTGTAATTTTACGGCATTTTGTACTCAACGACACTCAATGTGATACCGAATCAATTGTGCCATCTTCTCGCGAGTTCATAGAGTTAATAAAATAACGGCGGGCAATCCGTCGTCGATACATCTAAAGTCGAAATCAGTTTAATGCCGATCTTTAGAAATCATATAACCTGCAACAGAGAATTTTCACAGTTTTTGGAAGCACTATTCTGCTGAGAGTTTTAAACAAACATTTCTAACAAAGATTGTTGTAATTATATGTATATAAGAGATATAAAAAATTCGATTCTTGTAGCTTGTCGACGTCGAGATCATTAGAGCAAAGAGGGGAGGATCGTGAAGGAATTTGGTGATAGACTTTTAAAGGAACCATCCCGATATTCGCTTACAGTAAATTTGGCGAGTCGAAATCTGGATGGCCTGATGCTGACCTGAACCCGCATACTCCAGGATACCAGATCTGAACGTTGCCGCACATCGACAAGTCTTGGTTTTGCCGTTATAAAACACGCCGATCTACAAGTATCGAACCATGATTTAGACGTAATTTTCTAGATTTATATGAACAGTTTTGAATATAAAATTGTTGTTTATTAAACTTTAAATGAAATTATTAAATATTAGGAGTTGCTGAACGGAAATTGGAATGAACACAGCGAAGTCAATGGATCATACAAGAATCATTACACAGTGAGAGCACTATTTCTTCTCTCATCTGACCGCTGGTGTGTTCTAAGCTGCTGGGGGTTATCGTTTCAGTCCACAGTGTTTGATGAAAGTACGCAGCGCTGTGAGACCACAGACTGCAGCCTGTATTTGTACGCTGTGTACACATTCACTGAGGGAGCTCCCATTTTAGCTTTTTGCCTCTCTGCAGTTGCGAGAGATAATTGCGTAGTCATCCATGTTGCAACAGCACAGTGGCAGCATCCGAGCGTCAAAATTATTTTCCATTTTTCCACAGATTCGTTTGTCTTGATTGATATGAAGTGTATTCAGTGAATTGTGAGTGAAAATTCTCTATCTAAAATATTCCATTCACTGTTACCTATTTGAATTAATTATTATTTCTTACTTATTTCGTAACTCCATATGTTTGGTTTCTTTATTTCATCACTTACGGTACTATGTTTTGTAGATGACTTCCACCAAGAGGATCAAAGATGATATCGATTGTTATTTCACCAAGTTGCAAAAATCATTTCTGAATTACAACAGTTGTTACAAATTTTGTGATGAATCAAGAGTGCAAGAGGCATTTTTATTTTAATCTTTGCTTCATAATCACAGCACACACTTCTGCTATTAAAAATTCTGTTTTCAACTACAAATTCGCTCTTAGTAATTAGCTTCGTGTTCAATCATATTTGAGGATCGATAAACTCGTTATTAAACTAACGTAGCAGTTTAGAAACACTATGGCCACCTATCGGGTTTAGAGGACGAATGTTTATAGAAGGAGTCAGCGTTTCGGTATCGTAATATTTCATTAATGTTATTTTCATCAGATGTTAATTTTCTCAGTTAAAGAACTGAGGAGATATACGTTCAATACCGTTTGTGAAAATTGTAACACTAAGAGGGAATAATATAAATGATTTCAAAAGCGGATGATGTGTAGAACAGTGGAACCATAATAACTGATAAAGTTGCAGGCAGATGGCGTGCACCCTCTTTTATGTGACCAGACAGTAGAATGTTACGCCACGTTCAGTGCGTAAAAAGCCGTCAAACGAATTGGAAACGAACGAGCAAGGCCCAGTATGCTTCATCGACGTGAAAGAGCACAATATCAGTATCTGCGAGAGTTCGAACGTGGCAGAATGGTTGGTCTCTGCGAAACGGGTTTGTCGTACCGTGACATTGCGGTTCGTACAGGGCAGGCTGTTGCGACAGCGATGAGCGTGTGGAACCAGTGGAAGAGGGTCGTACACAGCGACGATCGGGTACTGGACCAACTAATGTGCCTACAGCATGGGATGAGCACTAACTTACCTACATGCCGTAACCGACAGAACAGCTTCGTCCACAGTGCTGGCTCGACGTTTCAGAACTGCTGCGGGTGTAGACATGTATGCGACGCCATCTCCTGAGGGCACGCATGCAGTTGCGTCGAATTTCATTGACCAAAATCCATTTCAGTCTGCAGTGTGGAAGTGAACGCCGAATGCAACAAGTCGTTTTTTATGGCTTTTTGCTTGTGGATTTTTACTTTTTCGACATAGATATTTTTAGAGGCGTGGGAATAAATTTGTTCATGGCCTCTTGATGAAACTATCCTGGTATTCGCCTGGAGTGTTTTCGGGCAACGCTGGAAAACCGAAATTTTGATAGCAGGACCGAGATTAAAACCCATGTTCTTCTGAATGAGAGGCCACATAGTTACCATCCGTTGACCACTCTCGATGGCAAAACGTAATTTTTTTCGGACTAGTTCCGCTTCAACTCGTCCTGCAGTGATGGCCGCGTACGTGAAAGCAATCTGGTTACTCAGACACACCATATCTGTACCTGCTACACCGCGGTTCCTTCCCATGGTAAAAGCTTAAATTTTAGCAAAAAATTATGTTATTCGATGTTCCCTGTCAAATATTTAATACACAGCAGAAGAAAGGGAAAAATATAAAATTTACCTTGTAGGAAAATACCCCATGAAGTGAATAAATTATATAAAAACTGTATGAATACAAATCACCTGCAATCAACAACATCAGCAGTCTCCATCATAAAAACATATCGCATGTATCAGTATTTTTAATCACCAAAACCTCCAATTCTTGTAAATGTACTTACTTTTCAAAAAACTTGGAAAGGGGGCATCCATAAATTACGTGAGGTGAAATAGGGGGGGGGAGCTCACCAGATCTCACCAGGGGGGAGGCGGTGGTCTACGGAAATCTCACGTGAGATTTTGCGAAAAATTTGGGGACAGTAGAGCCAAAAAAAAAAGGTCTACAACTTTCGCCAAAGTCCACGGACCAGATCTCACCAGAGGGGGTGGGATCCGGCCATATCTCACGAAATTTCACCAGTGGGGAGGGGGGGGTGTCCAGAAATCCGGAAAAACACCTCACGTAATTTGTGGATGCCCCCCAACCAGCTGAAGTTGTCGCAATCTCGAAAAAAGAGAAACATGTTACAATTCTAAAAAGCTGCATTCCGATCAGGGCCGGCTTTAGGGGGGGGGGTGTAAGCGGGTCAAATGTACCCGGGCCCGCCGGCTAACGGGGGGCCCCGATCACCGGCTGCAGGGGCCCCCAGCCTCGGAACCAAGAATCCGCCCATTGTCGCCCGACCAGTTTTTAGAGCTAAAAAAAAGGTCGCCCATTTTACCCCGGGCCCGAAATTCCTAACGCCAGCCCTGATTCCGATATCCGTTAATCTTCTGTAACAAGTGTTGGAAATTTTTTTGCTAAGAATAAATAGAATATTCGAGGCAGACCAAATTATCCGTTCTCTGTAACAGGGCAATTCCAACTGCGGAAGGCGACTTCCGTGGATTCATCGCAAGCTAGTGGACAGTTATAGTTTTCAGTGACATCGCAAAATTGTTCCAGAATTTTTGGGCACCAAAGTTAGTAGTACGAATACAAACAGTAATAGCTCATCGCCACTAGAAATTAATACAAAATTTTTATGTTTTCATTAATGGCCAGCCATTAGCAACACATGATGTAACCACAGTTGTATCCACAGAAACCGCACATTCACCATTACTCTGTAATATTTTTGTGAATGACATGGCGGCAGTGATAAAGTACATTCCGCAAAATATGACGATGACAGCGACCTCTACATTACTAGGATAAGGTGCGACGTAAATCTAAGAAGATCGCAAAGTGTACTGGACGATGTTGCTATTAGAACAAACAGATCAAAATAAACTCCTACTGCAGTTATGTATTTCGCAAAGCAAAGGGTTTAATTTACTATATTGTCAACCAATTCCTGAAGAACTGACAGCTGGGGATATTATTTGACAATAACCCTCTTTTTCGATAGTACATTTTGCAACACGAGAAAAAAGATATTAGAATAATTCTAAGATCATATACTGTTCTGAAAAATTACGATCTGATCAAACAAACAAAACTTGCTCTATGGCTACAAAATTTGGGCCTAGCACCAAAGACGACCAACACTTGCTTCCAACGACTGCGGAATATTTAACTCATACTCATACTAAACCCAAAAATTACAATCACAGGTTATATGACGCAACATCTGTTCTATTTATAAAACAAGCAACATTGAAGCGAGCAGAATAGTTAATTAATCGAATTGGAGCAATATGGGGTCTACATGAAGGTTTCCGTGCTACCGGTACAAGTGGTAATAAAAATACAAAGCGCCGTAGGGTACTGGAATGAAGACAGGGTGAAAGAAAAGCTATGCTAGAAGATCTTCAGCACAGTTCAAAGCCTGGTTATTCCCATTAAAGTCAAATAAATGTTAACCCCAAAACAAACCTGCCATATTAAGAAAATGAAGCTACTACCAATGTAGCGGGGATTCTAAAGGAGCGAACAAAGTAGCAATTAGAAACTGTTGATGTTGTACAGTACTCAGCTCGTTACAAATACCTATTCCTCGTTCGCACAATCGATTCTCCACGCACCTCGAAATTTGGTCTTAGAAGGAAGAATGACAGGTTGTAACAGCCATCAGACAGAGATTCCTATTAATTTAATTTAATTTAATTCCGATGGAGCGCACGCTCCGGTGGCAATTCCCCTACACACCCATTTTTCTCCCTTCCCTATACCCACCTACTTTGCGTTCTACAAATTTCAACTTTAAATTGTTTCACCGTTTTTGGTAAATTATTCATCAATTCTCTTGGTAACTTATTCCAATCCCTGATCCCCTTACCAACCCCAGAAAATCTTCCAAAACCCTTGTGCTTGAAATTGATGCCAGCTTGTAGACATGGTCATCTTTTCCCTTCCAGGCAATATTTTTTATTCTTACACTATTATCTTTCCACGCCTCATCACCAATATACACCTCGTACACTTCCATGACTCCCTTCAGACTTCTCATTTCTTCCAATGAATCCCATTTCAGCTCTTTTATCATATCGGTACTGATTGTATTCTACAGTAATTTCGAGAGACAAATCTAGTAGCCCTTTCTTTGCACCCTCTCCCTTTAAATTGATTATCTTGTTGTCGAAGAGATACAAACATTGATTAAATGTGAACTTATATGTCATTCCCAGGAATGTATACTCTTTTGAGGGACGAAAGGTTAAAATGAGCTGTAACTTTTTTAAAAGCAGTGAAGTATCTGAAATGTCCATTAAAAGACTATAACTAAGAATGTTGTGTAAGCCATAGCGTCTTAAACGTGATTTTCGACTGTTTGAAAATGTTTAATTATGTCAGTTTGGTGATCAAATGGTTATAAATATTTCTGATTTTTATTTAAAAATATTTCTTTATGGTTATAAGTAATTTTTTTAATTCTAAATGTTTTGTTGGAGCAATAATCAGCGCTTGAGAAAGTACCGTCGTCTTATTTAATGTAGTCTAGAATATTCCGTACCGCCCACTTAAGCTCCCGAGATTGTGAGCTGGCAGGTTCTCTCGGGACGGCGCTAAGAGGATGCTATGTAAGTTGTATCAATAACGTGCTTGAAATCTTTGGATGAAGTCTGATGCCTTGTTCGCGTATGTTTTAATGAGCATTTCGACGGAATAAAAATTCAAGTAAAACGTATATTGATGATGTCATTCCACTTACTAGCTATCACTGAGGAGTTATGGAAGTTTGATGATAGTTACAAATAACCTGGCGACCTGACCAAAAAAAACTGTAAATCTTTGAATTGAGCAATTAATTACAATCTGTTAACACCAAGTTCCATGTGGTTTAAGAAGGTGGATGTGTATATAATTAAAGAAAATAGGTACTACGATACAATATGTTTAAAACTACGTTAGTTAAATGAATAAATGTAAAAAAATACTATTTTGCCAGCAAATGATCACATGGTAAATTAAAAAATAAAAACATAGAAATTTCACATAAACTGTTCATAATGATGGGGCCTGAAATTTTAACTAGCAGTGGAGGAATTGCAGGTACTATTTCTGACGTCAACTAATTCTCAAATCTTTTTTTTAATATGCAACTCGCTGTAGAGTTTCTGCAAGGAGTTAAATATGTATATTTGGAAAATCTGTTACAGAACTGACACTATTATGCGAAGCACATTTCCCATTAAATAAAAGTTAGAGAAAAATAAGCATGCTCAGAAAATTTGAAATAGCTATAAAGTATTTAAGGGTTGTATTGTATGTAAACTATTAATTATTCAATGATACCGCTAAGATTTAAAAAAAATAATAAGCTATATTAGATTCAGTCATTTATTTCTCCCTTCTCTCCTTGATCTTTACGAAACTGTTCCCACATAGTCAAAGCAACACTGCACTTTCTGAGAGGGTGCTCCGACCACTTCAATCGAAGAGGAAGACTGCCAGTCCTAAACTGACACTTCAGTCTCTTGGGACTATCCACACCAACAGGAGAGCCCAACTTAACCTCTTCGCACGAAATGTCTAAATCTTTCTGGAGAAATATCTTCTTCTCTCACACACACTGTAGGTCGATCCCAGAGTTTCCTGGATGTGACTAGAATGCTGCCTGCGGGGACAAATGTGAGAGTTCAACGGACACTAGCTTTTACCCACGACTTTGTTCGTGTGCGAATGATTTGGGTACGGACTAAACCTTCAATTCTTCAGAGGTTCACAAAGGTATCAAAATAAAACAAAACAATATAAAAATATCACTTACGCTATCTGTTGATAGATTCAGGTAATAAAAAAGACGTGAATAATTTTCGTTTTTCCGACAGATTTTAATTTTTTTTTTTTTTTTAAAGTAAAGAATTACGCCATCTTGTGATAAATTGCGGTAATATAAAGAACATACATGAGATGGAAAGGGTGACAGTTCCAGCTTCCAAGAAGTAGAATCTTTGCTGACTGTGCTTGTACAGTTGTTGACAATTTTTTCATCCCGTAATAACGTATGCCGGTAGTTTCTTTGGGACTCGAACTGGGATGTGAACCTTAGAGTAGGGAGATGATTTTGGAGAACGAAGAGAATGCAATTCACACAGGGCCTTTTCGTAATAATTTGTCGTGGAATGAAAATATCAAGAATGTAATTGGGAAAGCAAATCGTATGCTTCGATTTCTAGGTCGTAATTTAAAACGATGCACTCCGGAAGTTAAATCAATTGCATACAAGTCACTAGTGCAGACTCACTTAGAATATTTTTGCTCTGTATGGGATCCCCATCAAAAGGGATTAATGGAGGCATTAGAGATGGTCCATAGAAGAGCCGTCCGATTCGTGACAGGTATATCCAGTTGGAGGGAAAGCGTAAGTGCGATGTTGAAGGAGTTAGGTTGGGAAGACCTGAGCACCGAATGCTTTGCTCTCAACAGAAGCTAATTGAAAAATTCGCGACTGACATATTTCGGAATGACAGTAAACAAATATTGCTACCAGCAACATTCATATCTCGGAATTACCGCGAAAATAAGATAAGAGAAATCAGGGCCAGAACCGATTCATTTCTGTACTCATTTTTTTTCCAAGAGGGAGTGGAACAGAAAGGATTTACCGGGCGACTAAACATAAAATCCGACAGGTGTAGTTTTCGATAAAAACACTCCGGACATCCTGATCTGGGTTTTCCATAGCTTCCCCGGATCGCTCCGTGCGAGTGCTGGGATGGTTTCTTACGATAGCCCATGGGCCCTCCTGCCATATCCCGTATATCCATTCCAAACCATTACCTTCCCGGATAGGTGCAATGCACTCTCCGCCACACACTTTTAGTGAACCGCGGAGGAATAGTAATAGTAATCACTAAGGCGTGATTTAGTAGCAGACATCCATCCAAAATGATGAGTCAAAACATTATTACAAGCTGCTTAATACCGTGTTGATCCACCTTTGAAACACAATACAGCTCTGATTGGCCGTAGCATGGTTTCTACAAGTTTCTGAAGGTATTTGGTATCAGATGTTTACAAACATGTCACGCAACTTCCTTAAGTAACGAGCCGTTCCGTGGACACGGAGCTGTCGTTAGAAAGCGTCGCAGATGTATTCTATTGGTTTGAGATCAGGCGAATTTGGTGGCAAAACATCAATTTGAGTTCATTATCACTCTCTCGCCTCGCATTCGGGAGGACGGCGGTTCGATCCCCGTCCGGGCATCCAGATTTTGGGTTTTCCATGGTTTCCCAAATCACTCCAGGCAAATGCCGGGATGCTTCCTTCAAAAGGCCATGGCCGAATTCCTTCCCATTCCTTGCCCCCATCCTTGCCCCCCATCCTTTCCCGTCTCTAAAGACCTCGATGTTGAGAGACGTAAATACAATAAAATAAAATAAAAAAAAAAAATCATTATCACTCCTAAAACACTATAGCTAGCCTTGTGACACGGACAATTATGTTGAAAAAAATGCCTTCACCATTGTGGAATACATGAAGCACGAAAAGATGCAGGAGGATAGCAATAATTTTTCACGTAGTTTACAGTTGTCGTGATGCTTTCTATCACTGCTACAGGTCCCTCGCAAGCACAGATGAACGTCCACCATAGCAAATAACTGCTCGTATCGTCCTGCGTTCGTGGAGCGGTGTATGTTTCGAGCAGCCGTACTCCTGGAAGACGGCGTATCTGGAAACAACCATCAACCTGTTGTAAAAAAAACGATTCATTCAACCATGTGACGCATTTCCATTAATACACGGTCTAATGACCACTGTAAACGTAATTGACTATTTGGTTGGGTCGACATGGGAATATTTTGGGCCCGTCTGTTGCAGAGCCCAATGTTCGAAAATGAACGATGTGTTCCAAACACTTTATCTACTGTACCTGCATTTTATCCTGCCAACAAATCTGTCACAGATCACCCCCAACCTACATCTGTTATCACGATACCTCGACATCTTTTCTTAGATGCTCACTATTGTAGAATGCAAACAGCCGACCAGTCTCTGCATTCAAACTTGCGGTGGGCAGTGGTCATAATGTTTTGGCTTATCAGTGTATTTAAGATTTCTCGGAGCATCTTTTTTGCAATACACAACTGTCTGCTCTCTATAATCTTCAATGAAAGCGAGGAAAGTGACACGACATCCCACAATTATTTTACTACCAACACAGTGTAACTGACTTTAGACTTATTCAATCAAGGAATACGAAAATAAATCCTCAGCAAAGATATTGTTACATAGAACAGTATTTTGAAACATCTTAAACAAATTTCCTTTTGTGTATCTGTTTTTTGATTGATTTTCAACACTCACTCCGGCAGCTGACAGAGATACAGGAAAGATACGCATGTCCCATAACTTTTTTTTTTCATTTCGACTTAACTGTATGCTAACTCACAGATTGTAATGTCTGGTGACAGTGTGTGAGGAATTGTCGATTACAGTTCTTAAACATGGATTTAACATTCCTCACGTAATTTACAACTACTCTGTAAAAAATGTTCCTTGTCGAAAGGCGATTAGCAAACTGTATCATCGGATTCTACGTAATGAATACGGAAATCAAAAACGAGCGTAAATATCTCTAGTTATGAGGTAACATGAATCGATAGTAACGTTTTCCGTTAGAAACTTATGGAATTGAACTTCAAACACGGTCGCTATCCGACCCACCTCTACAGGATCAACAAGGTCAAGGATGCACAGGGGAGTCGAAACTAGCGCAGGCCTGGCTTTAAGTAGGTGTCTTGTTAGACCTGCGTTGTCTGTATTTACTGGAGAGACAATTGAGTTGAGTAGACAAATGCTATTGAAAAATTGTGGTGGAAGTGACCCAAACATTACTATTAACTTTGGATGAAGAATAGTTTTTATTTTATCTTCTGCGTACACCGACAAATTTATTCGAGTATGTGAGGGACAGTTCGGCCCAACACGATTTACTACCCTGCAGTTAGATTTCAGGAGATCCAACAAACTTTATTTCTCTTAAATAAAAATTACCCATGATGAATTATCAGATCATTATTTCAGGAAAAGAAGAAGAGATTCTTGAAATACAGGGTTATTAGGGTCTTCTTCTTCTCTTTGAAATCGGCCATCTAAGGGCCACGAAAAATAATCCCGTGCATTCATTTCGATCTTTCTTTTCTTGACTTCCAATAGTTCTTCATCCTTTCACTTTGCTGTTTCCCCCTTCCTTCCATCCATATGTTACTACATTTCCTCTTCTCATTCTCATGAAACCCTTGAAATTTTTGATCAATCTCCTAAAAGTTGCTCTATCTTGTATTAAATCTTCTGTTATTTCGATCTCATTCATATCTTTCTTTACTCCTTGCATCCACTCAGGTTGCCCTCCTTACTCTTGTAAACATGGTTGAAAATTCTTTTTGTAAGCCTGTTGTTATCCATTCTCATTATGTGACCAAAAAAAAAACCAACTGATTATCCTCTTTCTGGTCATCTCTGACATACTTTCTGTTTATTCTTCTTTGTATAGATCTTTATTCCTCCGGTGTCTAAACTCGCCATTTTCAATTTTCTAGTGGTTCCCAAATTTTTCTCAAGGTTTTCCTTTCCCTTTTCTCCATTCTTCTATTTCTCCAGTTTACCTAGAGAACAAACATTCTGAGGCGTACAGACCTTCTGGCTTGATCACTGTGTTTAGTGTTTGCTTTTAATATCCTTGAGAATTCTTCTAATTGTATGTATCTTTAGTCAGTTGGTATGCTAGTTCTAGTTTTCTTACTCTCGATATGTCTGCTTCCTTATCAAGCACATTAACCTGAATTACTTCACCTAGATATTTAAAATTGTTGACCATGTTAGTTTTTCCATACTCTGTGTTTACTACTGTGGACGAATCCCTAATATTGGCTATGAATTTAGTCTTCTCAAAAGAGTTTTGAAGTCCAACTTTTCCTGCTTTTTTTCAGAAAGATTTGTTACGAGTGCGGTTTCTATACCTCCAGAGACAACTGCTTTGTCGTCGGCGAAAGCCAACAGTTTACCCCAACCCCTTTGTGCTTCGAACTTAATCTTATCTCATGATAAATTCCCCTTTCCTCGAGTTTCTCTTCCCATACTCTTATTACCTTCTCCAAAGCGCAATTGAAAAGCCTTACACCTTGTTTTTTTTTTTTTTTTTTTTTTTTTTTTTTTTTTTTTTTTTTTTTATAGGTATGATTTGCGTATCAGTGCCTTATGACTGGAAAATTGAACCCATATAGATTCCATAATTTTTCGTCCGCCAATCCGTCACAGTCTTATAATTACTGAACCCATTAACTAGAAATATTTAGTTGCGCTCTAGTTTCGTTCTTATTAACCTTAACACAACTACACCGCAAAATTTCGAAAAATCATGGGGGAAGGAAATAATTGTTGTGTGTTTAGTGGAAAATTGAAGAAAATATTTTCCATCTCTAATCTTCAAGGGGATCAACTAAATTCTGGAAATCCGCCGTCTCCCAAAATATTTCCATTTTCTTTTTTTCCCACATTCATTTGTTGAAGCGTTTGCCGAAAAACCATAAAAAATATATCATGTCCACTCTCCACTTATCAGTAAATTGATTAAAAATTTACAAGAATATTGAGTTTGCTAAAATTTACAGCAGAACTATAGCGATCTTCCTACGATT